>CAUYPK010084255.1:0-42105 GCA_963574355.1 Loris lydekkerianus
ATCCAGTGAGAGTCTATCTTAGTTAATGGTGAAAGGTGTGGGTCCAGTTTCAGTCTTCTATAGGTCACCAGCCAGTTCACCCAGCACCATTTGTTAAATACTCATAAATCTATAGCCTTTATATATACCAACAATAGTCAATGTGAAAAAAACAGTCAAGGATTCTATTCTGTTCACAGTAGTGCCAAAGAAGATGAAATATTTGGGAGTTTACCTAACAAAGAACATGAAAAATATCTATAAAGAGAATTATGAAACTCAAAGAAAAAAAATAGCTAAAGATGTTAACAAATGGAAAAACATACCATGCTCATGGCTGGGAAGAGTCAACATTGTTAAAATGTCCATACTACCCTAAGCAATATGCAATTTTAATGCAATCCCTATTAAAGCTCCACTGTCATCCTTTAAAGATCTCAAAAAAAAAAATACTTTATTTTATATGGAATCATAAAAAAACCTCAAATAGCCAAGATATTACTCAGAAATAAAAACAAAGCAGGAGGAATTATGCTACCAGACCTCAGACTATACTATAAATTGACAGTAATCAAAACAGCATGGTACTGGCACAAAAACAGAGAGGTATGGAACAGAATAGAGAATCAAGAGATGAACCCAGGTACTTACCATTATTTGATCTTTCACAAGCCAATTAAAAACATCCAGTGGGGGAAAAGATTCCCTATTCATCATCATTTTCTGATTAATGTCAGCCTATCTTCTTGCCTCAAAAATGCCCCTTTCAATAACCAAAACATTGATATGGCATTAGGTGAATATTAACTTTGAACATCCTTTTTTGAAATTTCTCCTCTCTCTTATCTAAACTTCTTATATGAGTTTGATTTTAAGTTCTTTTGTCTGAATTAAAACAAAAAGCACAATTGTTTCTGTAACTTATTACACTACAGAGGTATTATTATTATAGTATCACTATTATTAGTACAACACATAAGCTATTATAGCATTGTTGTTATTATTTTTATTACCCTATATGTGTGTGCTATTCATCAGGGGATCCAAGTTACATATAAGTCCAACCTAAACATATTCTCAAGAATCTATCTCATCCATATCCTGAGGATCACCTGTATATTAAATCAATAATGTCTCAGTCTAGTCCATTTAAATTACAAGTAACAAAACTCCTTCAAAGCAGTTTAAGAAAGAGAGCCTAGGGACAGAAATGTAGAAGCACAGCTAAGTCTCACAAGGACGAGAAGCCATCAGAATCTCAGGTAGTATTCTCTCTTACTTTCTATACTTAAAAAAAAAAAAAAAAAAAGCCTCTTGGTGATATATAAAGTGAAAGTGCAATGGCTGTAGCCAAGAGCACAGGATCATACAGAAGATCTATGTCTGCTGTAGGAAAAAAAGGAGAATAAAAGATCCCAACCTCTATATATAACAACAATGGAAAACAAATAATCACCACTAACAACAATAAAAAGAACTCCAAGATTCTGTTCTAAGTTTAGAAAGTATAAGCAGATATAAGTAGGTTTGAATGATCTTCAAGACAATCTTGCTTATATTCTGAAACTGAGTCAGACATGTTACATGTATAAGAAAAACATCATAAATTATAGCCTATTAGAAGTGGAAAAGGATTTTAAAATATTTTAGACTATTCCCGTCATTTGACAATAGAAGAGAGTAAGGTTCAACTAAATAGAAGACGTGCCCCCATTCACACAACTCATTAGCTGCAAAGCCAGAATTAAAAGCTGGTGCTCTTGGAGGATGCAAGTGTGCTGATGCCTTTGAAGCACTGGCCCAGAAGTCTGGTATCACATTTACTTGCTTGGTTTGCTTTTTGGAGGTGATCCAGACCTGGTTATAAACTAGAATTGCTCTTTAATTGGACTGTTTTTTAAGCCTGTTGCCTTTAAAAATGGTCTTTCACAGTTCCCTGGCAATCTCTTGGTAAGAAACATACTTCCCTTTACATCCTCTGTGTTTGGTATCATCATATGTTCTGGATTATATAGTGTCCTCTCAGCCACCCATCCATATTCATACCTACTCAGAGCCTGTGAATGTTATTCTGTTTGGAAATAGGGTCTTTGCAGATATAATCAGGTTAAGATGAAGTCATACTGGATAAAGGTAACCAATAGTCCGACTATCTTCTTTCCAGTGTCCTTATAAGAAGAGAAAAATGCGGACAAAGACTCAGACACACAGTGAGAACACCATGTGGCAATGGAAACAGAGATTAGAGCGATGTATCTATAAACCAAGAAACAAATGCCAAGAATTCAGCACAACCACCAGAGGCAAGGAAAAAAGCATGGGACAGATTCTTTCTTAGAGCTCCCTGGCCCTTGCTGATATCTTGATTTCAAATTTCTAGTCTTCAGGATTCAAATAAAAATCTCTGAATTCTAAAATAATAAATTTCTGTTGTTTTAAGCTACTTTGTGATAATTTGTATTAGCAGTTGTCAGAAACTACGATACCATATATTTGAATAACTGACCTATAGATTGGAATTTGTGCAAAATGGACGATAGGATAATTTATCATTAAATGTTGATAATGTTGATGTGTACAAGAGGTTTTTTCTTGGTTTTTGTTTTGTTTTGTTTTGTTTTGTTTTTTTGAGACAAAATCTTACTCCTTTGACCCAGACTAGAGTGCTGTGGCATCAACCTAGCTTACAACAACCTAATACTCCTAGGTTCTGCCTCAGCCTCCTAAGTAGCTGGGACTACAGGAGCCTGTCACAATGTGCAGGGTTATTCTCTTGCTAAGGCTGGTCTCAAACTCCTGAGTTCAAGGAATCTCCTACGTCAGCCTCCCAGAGTGCCAGGATTACAGGCATGAGCCAACCTGCCCAGCCCCTTGGGGTTTTCTTAAGCAGCGATCCTAAACAAGATATGAGCAATCTTGTTTACCATTTATCCTTGTATACCCTTCGTCAGCACTATGTTTAAAATGACAGGAAATATCACAGAAAAATTTTGAAATTGACTAGAAAGATGACTGTGTATATTCAGTAGAAACCTAAGATTGTCTAGGGCACCTTTCCAAGTTATCTCTTCCTTTCAGTATATAACTCTGTAAATTGTAGGGAATTGATACTAATGCAAATGATTTTTGTCCAGAGAAATGCAAGTGCATCACATCTAGGGAGTGAGATTGTCTAGTTTTCTATCATTTATTTATAAATTCACTGAGAATTCTGATGAGCTATACCTGTTCAGTTCTTTCAGTCCTCCTTTGAACTGGCCATAACATCTTACTACTTCCCTTGTTAATTAATGAATGAAACAAAATCTCTGATTTATGCTCGTTTTGTATTTGCATAAGAGTCATGACTTTACTCTTTGTAAAAATACATCCTTTAATGAGAATCTCACTAATTCACCAAATAATTCTTAATTTTAATCACCTTCTTAGAACTTAAAGAAAAGAAGCACAAAGGCAAAATTTCCATATCTTTTTACCCCACGTTGAAGGTCTTTTCTTAATTTCCAAAAGCATTTACACAAAATCTTCTTTCCTGACTATTTTAACAATTATTATCTATTTGGAATGACAAAAGGAATAGGAAAAAATCTTAAAAGAAGTGTTCAGGAATATTAGTCAAAACAGTGGCCTTGGTCTCTCGAGCAGTGCCGATCCACAGAACAAAGTTCAAAGTTACTCTTTGTTTCCCATCAATACACATACCTTGGCTAAAAACCAGCTCCCAAGACCTAACATAACCCCAAGATAAGTTGACAAAGGGAACTTAAATCTAATTTTCAAAGTTTGTCCAGTGATGTGAAACAGCTTTGAAAGGATAATTGATATTGCCCTTTAAATTCTTAAAAGCTAGGATGAGAATCACACTAGTGTGAAACTGATGCGGTGATCAAGTTGTATCTGCGTGACAATCTCATGTCCAACTGGGAGGAGAGAAACGGGAGTATTCAGAGAACTTGGGGGGAAAGGCAGCACACCAGATGTGTCCTGGGCAGAATGGAGTCTATTTTGTGGAACATAAGGAGAAGTAATGACCCATAAAAACTCCTGGTTACTGCTCTAACACAAGAGGGGACTGGAAAAGAGACATAGCACATTTGCTTGCCGCCTGGGCTACCCCAGAGTTTTGTGAGTTTTTATAGGTTCTTCCCATGCTGAGCTGTAGTATCAAGAGTCTGGCTTGGAAATTGACTCAATTATTGGGCCCTGGATATGTGTAGTGCTTAAGTTTGTTTTTATTTTTCTTAAGTAATTTGTCTTCTTTTCATACATGGACCCAGAGCATAATGACTTCAGACGGTTAATATCCCACTCTTGTGTAGTCATTTTTCTGACATGATAAAGTTTATTTTCACTTCTTATATCTTTCAGTCCCTGCTGACTTTGTTACTCAGTTCAAAGTGCACTATTTCTTCACTGACATGAGGACTTAGGATACTTGCAGCTCCTCCGGAGACGCCTGCCTGCTCACCTCAGCTAGCACCATCTTTGGCTTTCACAGCTCCTCAGGTGGCTGAAATTTTCACAGCTTGTTAGGTGGCCCTGGCTTTCACAGTCTGTGGCCCTGAATGACTGCTAGGGGAACAGCATTCTCACTCCCTCCTGAAGCCAAGCTGCACAGTGGAAATGTGTGAGCTGTGCCAATAGCCTCCCAGAAATCCCGCGGTCCTGGCAGATGCAAGCTAACTCAGCATGTTGATGAGATTTCTTCCAGATTGGGAATTGATATCCCAAACAGAAAGCGAATAGTACTGACTCCATTCTTAAGTAAGTTGTCGTGACAAAGGGAAATCAGAGCAATACCACATAAAATAGTAGGCAAAAATAAACAATACAGAGCTTTGTATGAGAAACATTGGTGCCTGTATGTCTTTTTGCTTTTAATAGTGTTAATCTGACCAAGATGGTAAAATGTATTTAATGGAGGTTTCCTGTGATATAGCACTGTTTTCAGGAGCCAGGGAAAAGTAGCATTTTATCAGGAAGAAGGTAATAAGCAGGAATTGAAATGTTTTCATTTGGATCCTAAGTGGTGCCTGAGGTAAAATTGCACAATGTTAAAGCAACAATAATTGGTTCCTCCTGGCTTTTCCCATTGAAGGAAATTGAAATTCAATTGACTTTCAATGGAATAGTATGGAGTTCCAATTGTCATTGCTCTGACTTTGTGCCTGTCTATCCCAAGGAAGGTATGGAAGCCAAAAAAGAAAAAGTCCCAAAACAGCTGGAAAAATAGTGCAATTATTTTAGGACAGATTGGAGGGGAATGGGATATTCCAAATATATGAGTAAATTTCGTGAACCCCAGAGCCCATAATTGATATGTTGCTAATGGCAATGTCAATTTTGAAATGGTTAGAAGTGGAGTGCATTCTTGTCATGTGGTTATTATTAACGGTAAAAACAAAGTTTAATGAAAAGATCTTAAGTTATGGCAAACATCTAGGTGTAAAGACAAAACAAGTGATCTACACTGAGTCTATTTGTTTTGTGGATTTAGATAATTTTAAGTAGTGTTTCTAGGATGAAAGGTGACACCATAAAACAATTACAATAACTAATACTTATTCTGAGATACAGTGTCAGATGTTTTGAACTTATCTCATTTATTCCATACAAATCTTGGTGGGGCTGGTACTAGCTCATTTTATAAATGAGGAGTCTCAGGCTCAGAAATATCAGGCCCTTTTCATAAGGTCATATAACTAGAAATGGTTGAGCCAGTTTTTAGTCAAGGCTAGATTGACTCTTAACCTCTGTAAGACTTTGACCCAAAGGAAGATTATTCTCTAGGTGTGGGGGAAAGTATCAGTATTATAGATATACTGTAATTAGGAACAGGAGATAAGACACTAGAATTATTAAAGTGATGGTTCAATGAGCAAGTTGGAGAAATACACTGAAAAAGAGCTATGAATTATTTGATAAACAATTCTAAAATGCCTCAGTTTTATTTAATGTACTAGCTGTAACATGAACTAAAAAGACATATTTTAAAACATTTTATTGAGGAACACTGCATACCAATGCAAAAGCAAAGAGAATAATATTGTGAACCCCTAAATTTCCTTCACTTACCTTAAGCAATTATCAACTCATGGCAAATCACATTCATTGTTCCCCCCAAACTGTTTCCTCACTGCCAACAATATCAGGAAAAAATTCAGAAATCTATCATGTCAACCATAAATATGTCAATATGTCATCATCTTATAGACAAAGATTCTTTATTTTAGAAATAACTGCAGTAGCATTTTTCATAAATAACTCTTTAATATTCAAATATTCTGTCACTGTTTAACTTCCTAAAATATCTAAGAATTTTAAAAAATTAGCCTTAGTAAGGCTTACATTTTTAAAGTGACCTATTTTAAGTAAACAGTTTAATGATTTTTTTCTTTCTTTCTTTTTTTTTTTTTATTAAATCATAGCTGTGCATATTTATGCAATCATGAGATACCATACACTGGTTTTATATACAATTTGAAATATTTTCATCACACTGGTTAACATAGCCTTCCTGGCATTTTCTTAGTTATTGTGTTAAGACATTTATATTCTACATTTACTAAGTTTTACATGTACCCTTGTAAGATGCACCATAGATGCGGTCCCACCCATCACCCTCCCTCCACCCATCCTCCCCTCTGCCTTCCCTCCCTCTCCCCATTCATCATATTCTTAGGTTATAATTAGATTATAGCTTTCAAATGAACTAGTTTAATAGTAGGGCTGAGTATAGCTTTCAAATAAATTAGTTTCATAGTAGGGCTGAGTACATTAGATACTTTTTCTTCCATTCTTGAGATACTTTGCTAAGAAGAATATGTTCCAGTTCCTTCCATGTAAACATGAATGACGTAAAGTTTCCATCTTTCTTTAAGGCTGCATAATATTCCGTGGTGTACATACACTACAATTTATTGATCCATTCATGGGTTGATGGGCACTTGAAGTTTAATGATTTTTTTAAACATATATATTCATTGTGTAACTACTACCAAAATCAAAACATAGAACATTTACTTCATCTTTAACAGTTTTGTCTTGCTCTTTCTCAGTATCTCCCCCACTCAAGGTCAGTTCCAAAAACCATGTATCTTCTTTCCAGCATTATGAATTATTGTTTCTATTTTATTTCCACTTTTATTTTTACTATTTTCTTCCTTTTATTTATTTTGAATTAATTTTTTCTTTCCTAGCTTCTCAAGTAAAACTTTGATAATTAATTTAGATTTTTTTTCTAATACAAGTATTTAAAACTATAAATTTCCTTCTAAACACTACTTCAGTCACAACCTATAAATTTTGACACATTGCTCTTTTATGTTCATTTTGTTGAAAACTTTCTAATTTCCCTTCAATATTTTTAACCTATATAAAACCTATAACTTACTTAGAAGTTTGTAGTTTGATTTCCAAATATTCCAGAAATCATTCTATAATGGACTTTTTTTTCAGTTTTTGGCCGGGGCTGTGGGGCTGGGTTTGAACCTGCCACCTCTGGAATGTGGGGCCAGCGCCCTACTCCATTGAGCCACAAGTGCTGCCCACTATAACTGACTTTTAATGTCATTCTATTTTAGTTAGAGAATATGCTTTCAGTGATTTTAATAATTTTAATTGTGACTTATTTTGTTGTTCAGCATGGAGTCATACCATAGTAAATGTTCTGTGAGCAGTAGGGAAAGAGTGGTTGATTTGCTGTTGCGACGTAGTGGGCTCTGGTGAATGCCAATGAGGCCAAGTTGATTGGAGTGTTGTTCAAGTCTTCTATAACTTTATAGACACTTTCTGCTTATTCTATCAATTAATGACAGAGTAAAAGAAAATATCCAGCTGTGTTTATGTACTTGTCTCTACTTTTATCAATCATTGCTTCATGTGTTATAAAGCTGTTTTATCATGTGCATATTTGTTAAAGCTGCTAAGTCCTCAGGGGATTGATATACTTATCTTTTATTCTTCTTCTGACATGCATTTTACCTCATATTTATATAGCCATTTAAGTGTTTTTATGTTTGTTGTTTGAATGATATATATTTTCTCATTCCTTAATTATAGCAAACTATTAATACATATATACTACAGTGGCAGTCTAGTAGAAAACTTACAATTGTGTCTTATTTATATCAAGTTGGACAATTTCTGCTTCTGATTGAAGTGTTTAGAACATTTACATCTAATGTAATTATTGATGTGGTTGAAATCAAATCTGTTACTTTCTTATCTGTATTCTGTTTTCTCTTTCTAGTCTCTATGTCTATTTTCTCTTTCTGTCATGAACATTAAATTTTAGTAATTCTACTTATCACTTGATACTTTTTAATTCTTGCTAAGTTTTTTAAAATAATTTTTTAAGTTTATAATAACTTAATTATGTCATTTATTATGAAAGGTATAAAACTTTTATAATAAAATTTTTAAGATAAATAAATTTCTACTTATTTGTAATCAATTATCACAGACCTAGCAGCTTAAAACAACACACATTTCATACATACATATTCCATTTCCATTACTTTTCATATTTTTGCATGAATACAACTGTAAAAGTTGTATTTTTTCTTTCTGTTTAAAGAACTTTCATTATGTTTTATTATAAGTTTTCTGATGATAAATTTTCCAATCTTCTGTGTGTCCCCAAACGTCCCTTTTATCTTTATTTTTGAAAGATATGCTCATTGGACACAGGATTCTATATGTCTTTTTTTTCCTTGTGGCACATGAAAGATGCTATTCCACTGTCTTTTAGCTCGCATAATTTCAGGAGAGAAGTCTTCACTAATCTTACATTTGCTCATCTGTGTACAATGTGTTTAATCTTGTTACTTTTAAGTTTCATTTTTTCACTGGTTTTCAGTAACTTGTTAGTGTTATATGTATAACAAGCTTTTTTGGTTTAACTTTTTCAATGTTTGATAAGCTTCTCCCATTTATGAATTTACATTTTTATAAAATTTGAAAAAAAATTGGAAGCTTTCTATAAAAAAATGATGCCAATAAAGTCAGCCACCTGATACACCAAAAAAAAAAAAAAATAATATATATATATATATATATATATATTTTTTTTTGTTTGTTTGTTTCTATTTGGGTGATTCTGATTATACGCGTTAGACTGTTTGAATCTGGCCGACATGTAATCAAGGCTATGTTCTTTGTTTCAGTCTTTCATCACTCTCTGCTTCATATGGATGGATTCTATTGTTTGGCTTAAATTTAATTGATCTTTTCTTCTCCAATGTCTACTATGTTGTAAAAAAGAGCCTGGATGTTAACATCCTCATTACTGCTGAGTTGATCATTTTTTTAAATAGCCACATCAATATGACAGCAGGTTAGTGCATATGAAGTCACACAACAAATAAGAGATCATTTCTAGGAGGACTTATGCCTGGCATTCATTCTGAATTCGTGTGCTGCTTTATGCTGTACTTACTTTTTAAAAAATTGTATGTTAAGAGCAATTAACATGAGATTTGTCCTCTTAATAAATTTTTAAGTGTATAATATAGTATTGTTAATTATAGACACAATGTTTTACAGCAGATATCAATAATCATATTGTATAACTGAAACTTTATACCTACATGTCAAATAACAAGTACCCTATTGACCTGACCCCCAGCAAGCACTCTCTTCTTCTATGTATTTGACTAGTTTAAATACTTCATATAGGTGATATCATGCATTGTACATGGAATCATACACATTAATTATAATCACTTTTATCTACAGATATTAAGTGAAGATACTACAGAGAATAACCTTATGCTATCAGTACAGGGCCCTTTTGGGAAAACATGAAGAGACTCAGGTAAGGCATAAAATGGGGAGTAGAAAGAATGTTCTCAGATATTGAGAAAAGCTATGAAAGATAATTAAAATCAAGCTCTCAATAGAAGTTAGAGTGAGACATTTTGGGAGTTCCATAAGCCAACCTTTTCTCCTCTCCCCAACCCTGACTGAAAAGGTTTTTTAATAGACACTGGAATTCCCATCACAGCGCAAACATAATGTGGTTCTAAACATTTAAAGGAGTAGTGACCCTATGGAGCTGGAGAATTCAAGATTTTCATAGTTAAACAAATAATACTTCATTTATTGAATTGTTAGTATTTAGCAGAAATTACACACACACACACACACACACACACACACACACACACACACATATGCAGAGACAGAGGGTGAATGCCTTAAATACAATTCTTCTTATTTCAAACTATATGCTTAATTACTGAGTTTTTCATCAATAGAGTCAGAATTTACTGTAACTTACTAGAACTTGGTGCTTGTAAGTAACAATTATCAAAGGCATGTGCTCATTTTGTTTTAGAAATGCAAAGGAATACTACAGTCCTGTCCAAACTATCCATATGATCATTTCTAGATTTATTGAGAACCTGTGTGCAGGTTTGAGATAGTATTTTCTTTGTTAAATAAGTTGTAAATGCAGCTACATGTACCTAGATTCATGATGCATCTATCTAATTAGGTAAAGACACATCTAGTTGTTGAAAGGGTAGAATTAAATCTCATATGGAATATAGCGTATTTAATAGTTTAAGTTAGGCTAAGATAGAACATTGGTGCCAAGGCTTTAGAAGCCATATGATTCTAATTCTTCACCTACAGAATTCATGCTTAAAAAAGCTAATCTATGGAGAAATCCTTTTCCAAATTGCTTGATTCCTACCAACTACCAGTGGAATAAGCAATCTGTTCCTGCATTAATGGGCTGCTACCTAAAGGAAACACTTAGGCAAAATTGCAGGCTGTCTTTCAAATTCTGGAAAACAGAAATGTCAAAGAGCCTGATTTTAGCAAGTTTTTCTTTGAATCCTAAATTCGTTATTAAGATTTGCATGTTTGATACACATGTTGGAGCACAATAGCTAAATTGTGCCATATGGGACAATTAGCCAAAACCAAAACCACTAAATATTTTATTCTTTGGTTAGAAAACAAAAGATCATATGTCGTCTTATCCATTTAGAGGACTATATTATGCTTGAATGAGCAAGTATTTTCTTTGTTTTTGTTATAATATGCCCTGCATTGGATGCTAGTCTCCTCTTAAAACAGGAATGGTTCTAACACTTGCTGAAACCGTGGCCAGCTCTGTTGCATTTTGTAGCTCATCACCTAATGCTTACCCAAACTTGCACTTCTAAATTACACTACATATTTTAGTGCCTATATACTCATTTAAAGATATTCTAAAATAATTCATTTCTCAAATATATGCAGTTACCTTCTACTTCTAATGAGGCATGCTCTCTACCACTGAAGGAAAGGACTGTTGTGACTTTTTTATAGAAACTCCACAATGCTCTCTTAGGTTATGTGATCTTGTGGTAAAATTGCCTTTTTCTTCCTTGAGAAGAAATAAATGTTATATGTAAGCAATGTTAAGTGTGTTGCTAAATGTTAGTAAAAAGAAAAAATGTCAATCAAAAAAAACCAGGTAGGGCTAAGCAATCAGTTTATATCTGGTTTAGAGCATGTTACAAACACCAAGAGATTTCAAAGTGTTGAAAATGAATCACAGCAGCGTTCACGACTGAGCAGCAACAGGGAATGATATAAAATAAGTTCCCAGTACGGGTTTTTCTGTAAGTTTCTCCCTTTGCCATGCAATCAATCATGTGCAGTAGTGCATTCTTTCCATTTTTGCATCCATCACTGTGTTGCCAACTGCACTGGGGAAATTGAACAGAACAGAAGAGGAAAGGCATCTGGCTGGACAGTTTAGTGACAGCCTCAGGTCTTTTCCTTTGAACTTCAAGTCTGAAGTTCCATATGATTTAGAGATTCATTTAACATGCATATAAAATTGTGAGAATCAGAGTACAAACATTTAATATGGAAATTCTGGTGTGATAAAGTAAGTTTCAATCAATAATACATTTTTTTTAAAGGATTCTTGTAGTTAGGATCTGAAATAATCCTATTAAAGTATAAGAAATAATAGACCCAGTTTTATTAGCATTTACCATGTGGAAAACTCAGTGCTCAATGTTTAGATGCCAAATCTTGTCTCTTTTCATGAGTGAGAAATCTTTAAGGTGCAGAAGAAAAAAATTGTGATTCAACTGAGTATATAGCAAGAGCAAGATGGAGAGTTCAGGAGGAAAAAAGCAGTAGAATTAAAAGAGAAGTTTGGAATAGGGAATATTTTATAGAAAGCCTGAGATCAGGGGTTATAGAAGAGCAAGAGCAGAAGCACGAGTGGGCAAGGACCCTGTGCAGAGTAGAGAAGGGCCGACTTATCTGGGGGAGAGGCCTTACCATTGCCATCCTTTGTGGGCACCTGCTGGTTTACAGCAACCAGTTGCTTATACAACAAAGGCTTTTCATCTTTTGAAACAGCATCATGGAAAATGGTTTAAGGCTATTTTTTTTTTTTCCATAAAAAGTTTTTGGAAAGTATATGGCTTTCCACTTAAGGGAAATCAATATTCTTCACGTTTCCAGACTAGTCATGCTCAGCATAGGATGAAGAGAGCGAGGCTGATCTTTAGATCTGTCATCCACTCCTTCATAAATTATCTGCTTATATTTATTTTACATAGGAAAAAATGACCTTCCAATTAATTTTGATGTATTCTAGACATTCATCTTTGCAGCAATTTAATATTCACTCTAAGATAACAGTGTTATGAACTGAATGTTTTTGGCCCCCACCCCCACCCAGATTTATATGTTGAAGCCTTAACCCCCAGTGAGGTGGTATTTGGAAATGGGGCCTTTGCGAGGTAATCATAATTAAATTATTTCATGAGGGTAGGGCTTATAAAAAGAGGAAGAGAGATTCTCTCTCCTCCAAACACACGTTCACTGACAACAGGCCATGTGAGATCATGATGTATAGTCAGCCATCGGCACCTACTGGAGAGAACTTTCTCCAGTAAATGAATCAGCTGACACCTTAGTCTTAGATTCCTCCAGAATGTGGGCAAATACAGTTTTGTTATCTAACATGCCTATTCTCTGACATTTTGTTCCTCGGCCCAAGCAAGCCAATATAGACAAATTTATTTTTTTAAAGTTGTTTGGTACAGAAAATTATTTTTTTTTTGTAATAGATATTTGGGGAATTGGCAGCTTCAGGATACCTCCATAATCTACTAATTTGGGGGTAGGATGATAAACCCCTATTGGAAGGCCAATCGACTCTTATTTACTTTGATTCAAGAACCGTTGTTCCCAGTAGGAAATCTGTTCCCAGATTTTAAACCTGGTCTTGGTAAGAAGTGTCTGGATATGATGTTTCTTGCTATAACTCAAAAGAGTTCAATTAGGTTTTCTGAAAGAGGAAACTTATACTCCCTCAAACAACTTATAACCATTAAGTTTCAGAAAGATTTTCAGTCATGTTTTTGTTTTTAGGAACATGGCATTTTGAAAAGAATTATAGAACTTCCTTAAATATACCCCAAAGATGTCATTCCTGAGTTTGAGTTTCTGAGTTTCTCACTTAGGTACATCAGTTACTTAAACCTCCTAGTGCAGTGGTTCTCAACCTTCCTAATGTTGTGACCCTTTAATACAGTTATTTGCATTGCTACTTTTGCTACTGTTATGAATTGTAATATAAATATCTGATGTGCAGGAGACCCCCAAAGGAGTCATGACCCACAGGTTGAGAACCACTGTCCTAGACCAACCTGGAGTTAAGGAACCTTCATTTATCTCCTAGATAGAAGGTAGCCTCCTGCTAGAGGAGGAGTCATTTTGGCTTTATGCAACTTTTACCCACCAGGCATGATACCCATTGGTGGTATTGAGTTGTATTAATGAATGGTATACTGTCAAAATTTTCTTTACATTGAAAGACGTCTAATTTATTTGTGTCCTGTGTGACTGAAAGGCCCATTATATATTTTTAAAATAGAACAATACTTAATATTAAATACATGCTCTCATTATCACCAAAAATACCTAGGAAGAAAGCTAGATTCAATTCTATGTGATCTTTGAATATATCCAAAGCGACATTAGGAATTCATTGATATGACATGACTGTGATACATATATGTATCTTAAGGAAAAGTTAGGAAGTAAAAATTCATATTATTTCTTTTCTCTAATTTCAATTCAGATAATTCCTATAGCAAGGATGCTTATTATGAATTTCAGACAAGACTCAAAAGTAATAAGAGAGCTAAAAAATATTGTGACATAATGATATCCTAAAAAATAGATATTAACCAAATTATAAAAGTCTATAGGTAACATTTAAAGTGTTATTAAGTGTTGTCGTTTCCTTAAGATCCAACTATTGTTGAGAAAGATATGTAGGATATTTATATGCAAAAGTTAGAAGTCTGAAAGTAAAATCCAAAGCCCTCTGCTAGCTAAATGGACTTCTTCTGGCCAGTGGTGCCCTAGAAACATCTTAAAACCAACTTCTAAGCCATGATGGGATGGAAGAGAGAAATGATCATTATGTGTATATTATTTTCCTTCATAAATATTTATGACTCCTCCTATAGTTTTTTGGACATGTATATTTAACCCCTCTAATTAATAAAATCTTGTTCCTTTTTTCTGGCCTTTGAAGCACGTGTGCCTGGCTTCTGGCTGGGGCCCTGGTTCCCAGCCTGTTGGAATGGCTCCCCAATAGGTTGCTACCCTTTAGTAGAAATAAAGCTCTCCTTTTCCAAAGTATAAATCTCATTTAATTTTTTTTTTTTTTTAGTTAACAGAAGTCAAATGTGTTAGTAGGAAATCAACAACTATTTAAATAATATTCTGGTTGATTGAAGTTTTTGTTACTAGTGTCATTAAAGACAAATCTATGCTAATGAAATGGAGTATTAGGCAGTTTTATAGATAAAGTAGGTAAAATTCATACATTTTTATTACATAGACAATTGTTTACATTCTCCATTTCATTCTGGAGCTGAAGTTCTCAAATAATGTCTCTAGGGTGTCCTTTCTATTAGAAATTTATGGCAACATAGGACTTTTTAAAAAATATCCTATAGTTAAATGTTTCACTGCGCAGATTAAATAGCTAAGGAGCTTTATATATATATATTTTTGTATATCTTCCAAGATATTTTAACACATGCAAGTACTTTTGGATTCTCTGAGCATGAGATAGTATATATTAGAAGTAATAGTGGGTTTTGATAACATTAGGAAGGTATTAAGGCCAGGAAGCCAAGGAGTGTCCTAATTTGCCTTGTACTAATCTCATTTTCTCTTTGTGAGGTCTCCAGAGGAAGCTGCATACAGAAGAAGCAATAACAATGATAAATAGGAACTCATAGTAACATTTTAATATTAATAATGTGAACGCCTGATACTCCAATGAAGTCTTTTAAGTATGCTGGTAAGATAGTCAGTAATAAACGATCTCTGTCCATTTATTCAAACTTACCAATGTGATTCTATTCCTTCTATAACTAATATAGCCAGCTGAGCCAGGCTGGAAGTCAATTTTCCATTTATTTAAGTGGAAATAGAACAGAATATGGTAGACCCGCTCTGACTGAATACTAGTGTAATTCCTAACTCAGTTCATGAAAAAAAAAATGCAAGGCAGTGCCTGTGGCTCAAAGGAGTAGGGCACCAGCCCCATACACTAGAGGTGGTGGGTTCAAACCCAGCCCTGGCCAAAAACTGCAAAAGAAAAAATAAAATAAGAATGAAAAGGAGAAAAGCAGGAGAGGTGGATTGCAGGTCTCAGCAAACTGCATGGCTACAAGTCCTGGAAGAAAAAGTCTCACAGAAAGGTTAAAGAAAAGGCAGGGGCTGGGTCCAAAGAAGAGACTCAGTTTGTTAATCTAAGCAGCTGAACCAAAACAGATGTATAAGAGGACAATATCCAGATGCATGCTGTAAAAACATCATTTATGTGAGCCGTGAGCAGTGGCTCATGCCTGTAGTCCCACACTCTGGAAGGCCAAGGTGGGTAGCTCTCCTGAGCTCAGCGGTTTGAGACGAGCCTGAGTGAGAGCAAGACCCCATCTCTAAAAAATAGCCAGATGTTGTGGCGGGTGCCTGTAGTCCCAGCTACTTGGGAGTCTGGGCAAGAGGATCGCTGCAGCCCGTCAGTTGAGGTAGCTATGAGACCCCAGGCCACGGCACTCTGTGGAGGGCAACAAAGGACACTCTACCTCAAAACAAAACAAAGCAAAACAAACAAACAAACAGAAAAAAAACAAACATCATTTACCCCCCACCCTGTAATGAAATAGGCTGAAATGAGTGTTCTGAAATCTTTCTAATCAAAATAATAAATCCTCACCTTTGGGGATAGGAGGAAGAGAAGAGAGATCAAGAAAAAACGAGGACCCTCCAGGCCTACAAATGGATAGTCTGCTAAATGTATTGAGCAGAGAGCCCCCCACCCCCCAGAGAATTTCATAAGGATCAGTTTTTAGAAAAAATAATTCAGAAAAATGCTTTATTACTCTGTGTCTGTATTCTTAAAGTTACTGTCTAAAATAAGAAACTCTAAATGAGTGATGAAACTAGTAAAAACTATAGTATTTTAATGATAATAAATGCATTTAAAATAACTGTGGAATTTCTGAACTCTGGAATTTGAGGTGATGTCCACCAAAAAAAAAAAAAAAAAGATGTTTTAGATCAGGAAATTCCCTCATCTTTCTGAGAAAGCATAGCAATATCACCTTTCCTGTATCAGTTACTTTGATGCTGAGTCTATGGGAGATAGGTGGAGTTGGACATACAGAGAAACACTGAAATCCAGAGACACTGAACCACAACTACTATCATGAAGCCTACTGAAGTTATTGCAGTGGAGAGGATGCATGTGTTCCATGGTTTGGGCCGGGTGACTTAGCCTCCAAGTCTCTTGTTTATCAAAAGACAGCTTATAATGTTACAGTTTACCAGTTTCCCTAGATTCTGTAATGAATTGGGGGTCCTGTTCTGAGTGTTCCTATTAGGGAAAAGAAAAATTGCCCTGTTAAAACTATCATCACTTCCTTTGTTATTTTACTATTCATAGTAAAGAAAATATTAGTATAATTTTTCAGTTTATTCTTAACATTTTTTTAAGAATTGAAAAATAGCTTCAATAGAAACCCTAGTTGTTTCTGACATAGCAAGAGGCAAGTTCACCTTGTGGGTATTTTATTTGCATAGTTTCCTATTTCCTTGCAGTCCTGGATAACTTCCATCAGCATATTCCTTGAAATGAGCTTGAAGTATTTGTTCTATATTTTATATTGAACTTGGGCTCCTGTCTTTTGCAGACAAATGACTTGTTAACATATTGTTTTTGAAGCACGATTTGCATTTCTGTGAACCAGGGATTAGGCATGGTGTGTAGATTAGGAATAATTTATGTCTAATTAATTATTGATGTTTTTCCCTATTCTGACTGAGATTTTGTTCTGCATAATATGTGAAGAGTAGAATACTCTCTAGTGATGACAAAAGAAGGCATTTTTCAAGAGCAAATCATATGAAAACATAAAAATCAGCTGCAGTGGGGCTTTTAACCACTTCACTGCTAATAATGGAACCAGAATTTATTTTCTCCTTATTCTTATCTTTTCAAATTAGAAAATGTGTGCATACAATAATGTCCTATGTATCCAAAACTCAAAAAGTTAGTGACCTCACATATGTAGAAGGTGCTGAAAATTCAGGAGGACACCAAGAGGACCTTTGGGCAATCAGAATACAAGCTACAAAACTCACACAATAACACTCACTAATTTTTGTCAAGGGAAAGTCCCTCAGGGGACTTAAAGGAGAATTAATCTACATAACAATTTTTTTTCTTAAATAGCCTTTTGAAATTCCAAAGGTTTATCCTAAGGGATTCTAATAATACAAAATTATTTACAGTAAAAAGTAACTCTCTGCTGCCTCCCCCACTCTCATTCAACTTCCCAGCAATGATAAATATTAATTATTTCCAGTTTTCTTAAAATCCTGCAGGCCTTTTTTTTTTTCTCTCAGATTAAAATAGTCAATTTAGAAGAGCTAAGAAAGGCATCTGGGAGAAGTGAGAAGCCCTAACACTATGTAAGAATACAAACAAAAATAAAAGAAGTGAAAAATGAATATACCAAAAAACATAGATTTACATAGTCACAAATACCCTAAAATCTTGATGAGCCAGGACATAGAGTTTACACCAGATTTCAAGCAGTGCTTTTAAACAAAGCATTGCAAGAGTGTGTACAAGTAAGAGGAAAGTCATCTGACAGTATTTTTCAAAATCCATACCAAAAAATTCTGTTATTACCATTACAATAGATCTATGTAGTATCAATTTTCTTTCTTGGTTTTAATATCTTTATCTACTCATCATATTGGAAACCCATATTTGTGATGAAGCCGAAATATTCTCATCCCCAAATTTTAAATTGCAGTGTAAAAGCATGTCAGTATTTACTGACATCTTGTGTATATTCACCTCTCTCAGGTTTTTATTTGTTCTATACTTTGCTTTTAGCCCTCATTAAAAAGAAAGAAAGAAAGAAAGAGGGAAGGGAAGGGAAGGGAAGGGAAGGGAAGGGAAGGGAAGGGAAGGGAAGGGAAGGGAAGGGAAGGGAAGGGAAGGGAAGGGAAGGAAAGGAAGGGAAGGAAACCTTTCCAATCCACCACCTGTCTGTGGGTTTCCCCACCACTTAGGCCAGATGCCATTACATATCATTTTAGTAATTTTCTTCCTATTGATTGAAAGGACATAAACATTCCCCTGTCCTGGCTACATTTTGGAGAGGTTTTTTCCTAGCAGCAGGCCCCTGACCTCCCTATTTCTTTAATCATTTATGTAAAAATTTATAATCGTAAATTCTTTCTATACTCCATGTGAGATGTAAGTCCTTTAAAATGCCCTTTGCCAGTATAACAATCCCTAAGAGTCATTTCTCAACAACCTGGGTGGAAGTCATTCCTCTGAAATGTAATCAGTGAGGAAGTTAGAGCCCCTATCACCCAGTCTCTGTGGGAGGGGAGGTGCCTAACTTTAGTATTTTGCTTCAACTTGTAAGCAAACCAATCCTTTGCTATGAAGATATGATAAAATTTACTTTTCCATTGGGTATAGCCAATTAGCAAATAGACTAAGATGCCCCCTGGCCTCAGTGAAGTGTAGACTGAATTGTGGTCCCTGGTCCTTCTCCCTTCTTGCAATAACCTTGAATAAAGTTTTCCTTTTCCGTTTATTTTTATCTGGCACAGTTTTTGCTTTGATACCATCTAAATTATCTTCTGCTTTTTTCAATTCCAAAATGCATAATGAGTCAAGATTTCACTTTCTCTACTCTTAATTACATCAAGACCATGTGTATGAGTATACAGAATTAGACAATGATGTGAATTGTTCATAGTATAAAATAGTGGTCCCTCTTCACTCTTTTTTCCCAATTGAGTGGAAGTTTTTCCCAATTTCACCACTCTCCTCAACCCAATAAGTTATCAGCTGTGCTAATATGTGTGCTAGATACTTCCACTGAAGATTTGAAAGAACTTTATCAATTTGGAGGCTTAAATCATATTTTAAGTCAATTTCATTTATTCCTTCCTTATACATTGCTGCCATTATGATATCAAAGAAGACTTATTACTTTGTTAAGACTTTCACGCTATTGCTTTGTCTTTAAAATTTTAATTTAGAAGAATGTTCTACCATTCGACCCTGCCTGTAACAGTCTTTACCTTTCAACATGCCTTACTGTATGATCTGTGCTGCAACCATACTGGATTGGTTCATAACGTATGTTTCAGAGTAGTTTCAATGCCCTTGACTTCCCTGACACAGCTCCAGCCCCTCATGCGTACACTCATCCCTGCCCTCCTTTGTTCAGCCACTTTACTAATCATGCATTGTAGGTCTGTCGGTTTCCCTTCATGTATCCATTTGTGCCTGATAACATTGTCTCTCTCCTTCAAAATTCAGCTTAGTGCCTATTCAAAAATAATTTTTTATATTGCTATCAGGTAGAATGAACCTTCCCTCCCCTTTTCCCAATTCTACCCTGTTGTATTCTTCTATCTTAGAACACACAAGACTTTGGGGACTTGTTTACATATTCTATGACTAAAGAACCAAAAAAAAAAAAAAACATTTTGACTTTAGCAAACCCTATTTTAGTAGACAGAGGAACAAAATTGTCCATTTAAGCTGAATTTAAGTGATTTTTTTCCTTTGGATTTAAATTCATTAATTTGAATCTCCACCTATTCTCTTAGCCCTGCTCATACAACATCTCTCTCATAGAATGCTCCAGCAGGCTTTACTTCAGCCCTTAGCTAGTAACTTATTCAATAGTCTGTCCCTCTACAAAGACATGTCACATGTACTTAATAGGATAATCTGCTAAGAAAAATCATGTTGAAACTTTTTAACCTTTGAAACAATTACGCTTTATAAAACAAATTACAGAAACATCCTAATAATACCCCCTAGTACATGGATCATTCTGTTCCCAGTAGCATAATACTTTATATAACCCAACTTTAAAATATTCCAGTCAAAGAAAATATTTTTGATATTCATTATATATGAATAACATAATAATAATAATCAACTGCTAATTATTATTCATTAATAGTCATTAAATATTTTTGATATTCATTATATATTCAGTATATATAGTTTACTGATTTTTAATTAAAATATGTGGAATAGAATTGAATACCTTGTTTATCGTATAGGGTCATCATTTGAACAGTCTGTGATGTAAAGTGAGAGTGTCCTTAGGAGCAGCGCAGGACTCAGAGTCTTCCGGTGACTGCCTGCATGTCTGGCCTCTCATAAACCATCTCTATTACACATTGGTCTTTGGAAGCTTGAAAACCATGTACTCTTAACTTGAGAAAAAGTTTTATTTAAAACAATAGCAAGGATACGCTATGTCTAGGCCTGAGAGGGCTATTTTCAAAAGATGTTAACATTTACCCAAATAGAATCTATGATAATGTAGTATCCTCCTCAAAAGTTAAAATTAGGCTAGATGCCACGGCTCACCCCTGTAGTCCTAGCAGTCTGGGAGCCTGAGGTGGGTGGACTGCCTGAGATCAGGGGTTTGAGAGAAGCCTGAGCAAGAGCGAGACCCTATCTCTAAAAATAGCTGGACATTGTGGCGGGTGCCTGTAGTCCCAGCTGCTTGGGAGGCTAAAGCAAAAGGATCGCTTGAGCCTAAGAGTTTGAGGTTGCTATGAGCTGTGACACCACAGCACTCTATCAAGGGCGATAAAGTGAGACTCTGTCTCAAAAATTAAAAAGAAAGGTTAAAATTAAAAAAAATATCTATTCTTATTATTTTTGGTTGCAGGTGACTTAGTTTCCTGTAGACTTGAATATAAGTAGGCAAATTTCATTGATGTGTTCTAATATCGAGATATTAACAACAAAGCATTTCTTTGCTATACAGGTGTTTCATGATGGTTAATTAAGATTAGAAAACTCTTTTAGGAAATTTTGAATCAAATCATGTTGTTCATATATTTATATTAGGGCTGAGTTATCATGCGTGTAATTGGGATGATCAGAAAGAAATATTTAAAAAGGACACTTGTATTTAACTTCCCCTTAGCTTGTTAATCTAAAATTGAAGACTGAAAGTCAGATTCCTTATTGTACATGGGTCTTCTCAAACTTGAAAGGGCCTCTAATTTGGTATTTTTTAAAAAAATATTTGCTGTTTTGTTTCAATGAAACTATGTTGGTTTTCAGAGTTGGAAGTTTTACATAACCACAATCTCTTATCAACTATCTCAATTCAACGTATCTGGGTGGGTATGGTCAATTTTATCAATTCCAAAATGTAAGATGAGCATAAAAGAGAGTTACTTGTTTCTTGACTCTTCAGGAATGAGTTAGATATAATGCTAAGAAGGCCATCCAACAAACCAGCTTTTCCTTAGTGGTGGAGTGAGAGGGTTTCCTGATGATGCATGTATGGGTAAGGAGAGGTGGAGATAGATTCTGTTCATGTGTTATGTGAGGTGGAGATAGATTCTGTTCATGTCAAGAATGCACCTAAAATTGGAGAAGGAGATTTGGAAAAAAAGGCGTCCTGCTATATGAAGTACTTTTGCAACCTTTGACTTACTTTCACTGAAGAAAAAACTGTATTCAAATTTACAAAAGAAGTGTGAATTTATAGGATAATTGCATCAAAATGGTAGATAGGACCATTCACTTTTGTTCTCCTTGCAATCCGAACACTAGAAATGGCAAAGGATACTGGTAAAATTATAGATATATCTCCATATTACATAGACATATTTGTGTAATATAAAAACATAAAAATAAAGATGTAAATATCCTTGGGAAACAGACTGTCAATGGTATCTCCCTACAGAAGCCCCATACACATTAGCTATCACTCCCCATGTTTCCCCATTTCTTGTCAACCGCCAGACCTAAGCAATCACTAATTCACTAATTCACTTTCTGTCTCTTTTTATTCGTCTATTCTGGATGTTTCATATAACCTCTGACATTTTCTTGCAACTCTTTTGGAAGTTTAAAATTATCTCAAAACAAAAATGTTGTTTTTACTTTCTATTGTCCTTTTGAATATACATTTTTATAAAAATTTGTTTTTTTATATTATATAGAATAAGTTATGTAACTAAGATAAAAATAAAAAGTGTAAAGGTATAAAAAATATCCAGTTTTCCTTTGATATAAAAATGCTAAGGTCTCAGACTCAGGGGTCAGCAGGTTAAACATTGAACTGCACAGCCCACAGTGCACAGGCCTTAACCTATTCATCTCACATCTGTTCCTGTATGCAGCAGAATTTGTAGTGTATGATAAGCAATTAATACATTCTTGTTGAATGAATACTACCATATATGTGTACATAGATAAAGGAATACAGTAAAAAATGATTTTTTTATTTTATAAGTATAAAATATTGGTTTAATTGAATGGGCTGTCAAAATCAGTTCATTTTCTAAATTTGTGTAAATCATTTAAGCATCATCTATCCTTTATATTATTTGCAATGAGAACATTTTATATTTTTATCTTGGCTCTACCCTTTCCTAATTGTTTTGATCAAACCATCTAATATTATAGGTAAGCCTGTGTTAATTTACATAAAAATAATGATGATAATACACTCCCATACCACCTCACTTCATTGTTATGAAGATCTTGTATAACAATGTACTTTAAAAAAATTATATAAGGAATTATTATAACACATGTAGAGCTGTAACTTGGGAAACATACTTTCATATGATACTATAAAATATTTCCAAAATATGTTAATGCATATTCTATGAGAATCTGCTCAGAGTACCTAGCAGTCATAAATAGTTGGATTTCCTTGAGTAATCTAAAACCATTCCCAGAGTTATCTGGCTGGTCCATATGGATCTTACAGATGATTCTTTCCATAGAAAGTTTTCATTTACACATGTGAGTTCCCATTGATGTCAAAGAAAATATCAACCAAGAAAAGAAGCTCTTAAATTGTCTAGCTGTTCAGATGTCTGGCACAGGAACTCACAGGGAAGAAAGATAAAATGAAATGTAAAAATAGGTCTCACAGTGTCTTAGAAACAAATGGATTTAAGCAAAAAATATTTCAGGAGAAATGGTCTCTGCCGTAAATCAGAATTAAAGGTACAGGGGAAATGAAACAACAATAAAGTCAGGTCAGTTTAACTCCAAATTTTATCTAAAACACATTTTGTGAATATAGTATGAAGTTTCATAGTTTTTGTTACACAACATAGTAAGTCAGTAAGAGTTAAGGTTATTAAGGCTCCCAGAAAGAAATGACAAGGCAGATATCCAAAAAAGATGGCACAGGACATCAAACAACTCCCCATAACCATAACAGGACATAAAATTGTTATATAGCTAACATACTCTAGGGGCATCCTGAATGAGAAGAAGATGAGGAACAGGGAATAAAATATAAAGGGAAGTAGTATTTTTAATATTGAATGGAGTTATTCTATAGTGTCTAACTATGTGTTTAAACTTAAAAAAATTGAGGGCACATCAGACCTTGTTTTCTGTTTTTTAAATGAGATCATAACTGTTACATTACTGCATTTATGGGGTACAATGTGCTGATTTTATATACAATTTGGAATGTTTACATCAAATTGATTAACATAGCATTTCCCTCACTTATTTAATTGTTGTGTTCAGACATTTATTCTCTACTATTAATAGATTTGACATTTACCCTTGCAAAATACACACTAGGTGAGGTCCCACCTATTACTCTCCCTCCACCGTCCACCCCCACCTCTCCGCTCACCCTTCTCTCAAGAATGAAAAAAAAAATACCTAATACCCAATGTACTAAATTCTACTATAAAATCAATATATAATCACCAAAACTTTCATATGAAAGATAAAACACAATTATAGCCCAGAAAGAAGGAGAGAAGAGCAGACCTTGTTTTCTTCACTGAGCAAGTCAGTATTGGTCATAAATCACATGCTTACAAATCTACATTGCTTTGCCTGAAAAAGGGGGTGGGAATTCTGAGCTCCTATGAAAATAAAACAACTAGTCTATTAAACATCATGAAATTCAGAGTAAAAGAAATAAACTTCTACTAGAGGTGACTTCAAAATATCAATACAGCAAAGGGTTGAATGACGCAGCCTCTGGTTGAAAATATTTAAGGAGGTTAGTGGGCTTGTCTTAAAAATACATTTTTATAATAATCACTGTATTTTATTTAAATTGGATTTATTTTGGGTGACTTTTGATACCTGATTTAGACAGGCCCTAAATTTTCAACACCACCAAGATAATCATTGATGTTTGCATTATAAAAAGAAATAGGAAGAAATAGAAACAGAAAATAATGAAGGTAACCGTATAAAACAGGATATAAGAGAGTGGTAAATAACTGAAAGAAACTTAGAGAGTTAAAAAGGAATTAAGAGATTTCTATATGGATTAGAGCAATCCAGAAATCTTATCAAAGAAGATAAGGAGAACTTCAATCATGGGTTAAAACTTAGGTTGATTTGGAAGAAGACAAATGAGGGAGGGCTGCTTGGGCACCAGCAATTAGATAAATATTATTTCAAGAAAATAAGTCACCCACCCTCAAATTGCCAAGTTGGGAAATGTACCATCTATCTATGGGCCTTTGCTCAAGACTTTAAATGCCAGAGATACACTTCCATGGTACCTGAATATTGTTCTCATTCTATGCAGGATGGACATTATAGACCTTAAGGATGGGATTTTTTAAAGTTTAAAAACACATTCTGTGTGTGTGTGTGTGTGTGTGTGTGTGTGTGTGTGTATGTGCATATGTGTGCTTGATTGTATTATTAACATGTATAGTTTGTGTTGAAAAATAGCTAGTATTAACATTTCACAAGTCATATCCAGTCCCATAGATTACTGGTGATTTCCTAGAGTGTTTTCTCTGAGCCGTGGCTCAGGTCAGCAAGGGAAACATGCCTGGAGGTGTCATTCACTTCTACCCTAAGGACAGATGGAGATAGTGAGTGTGATGCAATGAAGCTGGCACTTTCATGTAGGGTATTGGGTTGAAAATGTTAACACCATCACTCTCATTGTGTGGGCCTGGATAAGTTATTCCATCATTTCTCCAAAGATTATTTATCAGTGAAATGAGATTACTATTTACATCATAGAAATTTTATAAGACTTAGAGCACTAGGACTGAGCTTTGACCCACACCTATAGTGTATCAGCTATCCAATAATTTTTACCAAATATTGTACAAAAGTTGTGAAGAAAAATTCTGTATTACAATATGTGACATATGTAAACAGTAAGTCTAATCTTTTCATATAAGCATTTGAGCATCGTGTGAAATATCTCCCAGAAAATGTCCTGTTACACTTACCAGAGATATATCACTGGGCTCATAAACCGTTTGTTGGATTTAGTATGATATTTATTATGGTCTTTAGAGATATATGGATCAATTTCAGGACTGGTCAATTTACCATAAGTCTAATTCAATATTGCAGAAACATCACAGCATATTTTTATTTTGATATATTCAATATTTCATGCTTTTTCTCCTCCTGGTTAAAGTTTGAAAATTCATCATATAGAATCAATTTTCTCTGTCTTTTGAAGAACTATTTAGTTTTTATATAGGTTAAGATGTCAGTCTTGAGTTGAAGCTCTCTTCTCATGATTTTTTGATTGGCTTTAGGCAACATACTTAAAACTTGTGAGTTTGCTTTTCCTGTCTGTATTATCGTATCCACATTTACCCACCATAGCATTAGACTTGTAAAAGATTAATAGCCTATGATGAGCTGCTCTCTGTCATTGAAATCATCCTCTTTGGAGGTCTAACAGTTTCATTTTACTAGATGGATTTCAGTGCCTATTAGTAACAACCAGTCAATTAAAAGCTTTAAAAAATAAGCAAATAAACATCTAAAATAAAATCCTGTATGAAATACTATTGTATTAGTATCATGATTAAAGCTAATCAAACCGACTTGCTTTAGTTTTTGGTTTTTCTTTTTTTAAAAGTAAACTCAAATGAATTATTATTTTTGATCTCTTAAAACTCAGAATTGTAACAATATTATGATAAGCTGTCTGAGAGAGGAGTCTTTTGAATGTTCCTTAGTTTTATTCTTTGTGGGAGCTAAGTGAATTCTAGATAATTATGACTTTAAATAGTTAAAACATCTAATTATATATTTTTATAATCCACAATAAAATATAGGTTATAATAAGGAGAGCTAATGGAAGGGAGAGAGCTATAAATTGGTTCAATAATAAAAAATCCTTACTCTGATGTAAGATGAATGTAGTTTGCTTTACTTCTTTTATATGTAAAAGAGGGAGAATGCTTTCTTTGGAAGAAAAGCAATGGATAGGAGGCATTTTGCAAGAAAAAAAATACTTGCTATCTACTAGAAATTAGAAGGGAAGTGTTTTGTTTTGTTTTGTTTTTGTGTATGTGGTGAAATAAAATGGTGCTATTGTTTACCATTGGAAAATCAAACTCAGGTGTGAAGAGTATTAAGAAGTCAGGCTTCCTTGAGAGACAGATGGACACCAGAAGGGCTGACAGTAGAATACACAAGCTTTCAAGAGTTGAAACCATATGGCTTGTGATAAACTGAAATGCAAAGCACCTCAACACCATCAGCTACCGGGAGAAGGTACAGGATAGTCAGTGAAGAAGTGACCAATTTAACATATTAACCAATGAGTTGCCATCCTATTATTCTTCCTGATACAGCTCTGTGTAGAAAATTGCTGGCAAGAAATGATAATCAGAGAAAGAGAACTGTCTTATGTAGTCAATGGCTATCTCTGAGGTACGATTCAAATCCAAGTTGAATGTTAGCAGAATTCATTTCTCTGTATTTACGTGTATGTATGTAACTTCAAGAGTCACTGAACATGTTGTATGCAAACAGGGCTCTCTGATATTTTGTAGGTAATTTCGTTTTCTGGGTGCGGAGTGTTCATTTATGGAGGTACAAACCATGGTTCCCACATGTCTGTGTGCTCTGCAAAGCCTTAGCGTTGGGTGGGCCATGGTTGATGTTCTGTAAGTTCTTAGTAACTGCCAGGTGTGTTCTTCATTCTCTTGACGCTTCCATTTTCCGCTTCTTTTTTTTTTTTTTTTTTGCAGTTTTTGTCCGAGACTGGGTTTGAACCCACCACCTCCGGCATATGGGGCCAGCGCCCTACTCCTTTGAGCCACAGGCGCCTCCCACCATTTTCCTCTTTCTTATGATTCATGTACTTAATTCCCAGAATCTCTTTCAGACATTCCTTTTGACTTTATCTGAGAATGCAAGAATGTTTGTGAAGAGGAAAAGCTGTATAATTTTGTTTTGTTGTACAGACTTTGTGGGAGCTGGAGTGGTTAACTATGCCCGGGGTATGTAATAATTAAATATTTGAATGAGAGAGTATTCATTAGATCATAAAATGTTGCTTCCTTGTTTTACAGATAAGGAAACTGAGGCTACGGGATTTGTGGCAGCTGGCAGAAAGGCTTTAACTACTTTTAGTGTTTTATTTTAGCAGTAATTTCTCCTTTGGGGATTCCACCTTGGATTCTGGAGTGATTTTAGACTCATCAGATCCTAATTTGTCAAAACTTAAAGCTACTTATGCTTTGTCAGTACCCCTCTGTCCTGTCTAAAATGGGAGCACAGCTTAATTCTTTAACCAGCTGGCATCACTAATTAAAAATGTGAAACATCCTTATGATACCAAAAGAAAAGCAGACGTGTTTTCTTCTAAGTTTTTAAAGCAGACTGCAGAAGAGGAGTACGTCTGTTTTGTGGGACTTCTACTGAATCGGAGATTGTGCAGGATCAGTATGAGGAAAGCCTCTTTCAATTTCCTCTGGTGCTGCCAACTATTTAGTCTGAGGCTGTTTACACTTTCTTGGATATAAACGATTTTATCTCCATTGCTGACAATGTTAAATTCAATGTCCTTCTTTTTGATACAGTATTTGCTGAAGAAATTGTATTGATTTACAGAGTCTCTCTTCTGTGATTCCCCTAACATCTCAAGGCCTTTTAGGTTAACCAGTTTCTTTCAAACACCCTTCAAGACAAAAACATACTGGTTTTCAAAATCTCAGCAGGCTCTGGCAATATGGGAATCAGTGTTGGACCTTGTAATTAATAATTTATCTTTATATAGCTATCTTTACAATTCAAGTTCTGGCAGCATTTAACTGACCATGCCTTCATAGTTTTTTTAAAACACCAATAGTGTATTTTATAATGTAGTTTCTTCAGATATATAGGTGAAAGCAATGATTTATTTGCACGAGGTAAGGAGGAAGCAAGGGAAATTAACTCCTTTCCCACTCCCTCTTTAGACAATCAATAATTCCTATTCTCATCCAGGCTTTAATCATTGCCTGTCTAGATCACTGCAGACTTCTTGGTCTTCCTATCTATGACCTCCCTCCTCACTAGAGAGTTCAAAAACTTTGACTAAATTCATCTTCCTCTCCCTGAAACCATATTACCAGTCTTCAAGTGCCTCTCTTGCTTTCAGAGTTAAGTTTGAATTTCTTGATTGTGGCCAACCTAGTGGAAACCAATTTAATTTTGTTCTACCCTAAAGTCAGAATGCTTTATACTTCATCCATTTTCTTTAAGTTGTCTAAAGGTCTTTAAAGAGTTTTCTAGATGGTTTGTTGAATGTAAGAAGAGATTTTTCAATCATAGTTCTGTGATAAAATGTAAAGTGTGAGTTTAGGGTAGAAACTATATAGTATATTTTCAGTGTTGAAATACTATTCTTAATAATGCAAGTGACTCCCAGCAAACATTTTATTAGTATTGTAAGATGCTTTTTCCCATTTATAAAGTTGATGTAACTTCATGGTTTTGATGACAGCTTGCTGCATATAATATATTAATTAAAGCTGAATTATTTTGTATGTAAGCATCCTTTACCCTGTTTTATGCTCTATGGGGAGTATTTTTGTATAAAATCACTTTGCTAAAAGGTAAGGGTAAGAAGTATAGGTGACTAGAAAGATGAATTAGGAAGGGCAAAATGAAATAAAGGGCAGAAATGACGAGTCATATGCTGAATAATAGAGACTGTCCTCTCAGGTGATGGACGATCAACCAGGATATTACAGACTATGCTAGGCATGACCTGTGCTATTTGACCTACACTCATCACTATTTCTCCTAATTTTAATTGCTGGAGCTATCCTTTTGGTATTCCTTATTCAATTCATTTGTTCAACAAATCCGTAATGACAGGATACCATGCTCCTGGCATTGTTCTGAGAACTGGGGATGGAGTGGTGAATAAGAAGTCAAGTCTGTATTTTCTGGTACTTACATTTTAGGAAAATTGGTCTGTGGTTGAGACAGAAAATAAACACATAAATAAAATAGACAGTATAAAGAAAATTCAAATTTGCTAAATGCAACAAGGAAAACAAAAATGTAGGCGGATAAGGCATCATGGAGTGACAGGAGAGAACTCCCTTAGGTCAGTAGACAGGGAAGACTTCTGTGAATAGGAGGAATTTAAGCAGAAACCTGTGTAAAGAGCAAGAGGCAAAGCATTTCAGACAGAGGAAGAATGTGAAAGGATTCTAGCCAGCTTGTGTCCAGAGTACAGAAGAAAGCAGTCACACAGGAGCAGGTTGCAAGATGGTACAAGAAGGAAGGCAGAGAGACAGGCAGGACAGCTCAGACAGGGGGCCACAGGATGGAGTCCAGCTCTTACTTTATGTGCAATTGGAGGAAATTAAACAGAAGACTCTGAAGATCTTATTTATGTTTTAAAGTGATCATGATAGCAGATGTGTGGTAAATGAATTATGGGAGAGCAAGACTAAAGTCACTCTAGGCATTTCCTAATCCATCTCTAAAATCTGAATGATTTTCATCCATTCAGACTAGAATATATATAGTCTACTATAACTAGACTATTGTACTGAACTTCTCCCAAATTATCAAGAAATGACTTCAATACTTTTGGCTCCAAATAAGGTCTGGATATTATACAGTTTTTTTCCCATGTGATTTTTCAAAAGTTTCCCAGGAATGTTTGGTAATTAATGGTGATGAGGTAGCAGGAGAAGTTTCAGCTATATGTAGTACTGAAAGTGCTTTGCTTCTGCTTACGTTAAATATAAAGAAGTATGTGATTAAATTATCTTTGAAAGCTCATGCTCTGTGGGACATTGTCTATGGAAGCATCCCTGGGTAGCTTTCTAACATTATTTATAGTCACTCAGTCCCTGGAACCTCCTGCTTGACCTCTTTTCCATGTACATTGTACATTCTGTTCTAGCTGGTTGGACTGTCTTCTCATTGACAAAAGCCTTTTCTGACATTAAAACTCAGTGAAAACCCTTTTTACTATTAGTTTGTTCCAACCTATCACTTTGAAAGAACCATTGTACTAGCACTTACCTATTTCTAATTGAGTATTTATTTTATTGTTTAATATTTGCTTCCAAATTTTATTTAGTTTGCTCAGGATAGAAACTATGTATATTTAATTTTTCTATCTTCAGTGCCTATTATAGTGTCTAACACCAAACAGCTAAAAAATATCATTTAATGAAATAATCAATTATTTGGTGTGCAAGTAAATAAAAGATCTAGTCATTTAAATCAGCCATGTGCTGATTTGATACTGATAAAGTAATGATACCATTGGAGTATCACTTTTTAAATTCTCAAACCATAGAAGGCAACAAATAATAAAGACTGTAGTCAGGCTGAGCTTAGAATTAACAGTGAATATTATTGATAGAGACACAAGCAGTCAATATATACCCTCATAATGATCTGAAATTACAAAATAAATTTTGAAGGTTTGGGTTTGTATTGGCATCCTGAATAAAGACCTCTACCCCAGTTTACAAGAAAGTATGAAGATACATAAATAAAAGAGACCTAGGATTTGGTTTTTAATTATGTCTTCAATACTTATAACTGTACCTACTGCATCTTGTTAACCTTGATAAATATTCATTGAGTAATAAATTTAACCAAAGATATGTAAGACTTGTCCACTGAAAAAAAGAAAATACTGCTGAAATAAATTAAAGACCTAAATAAATGGGAAGACATCCCTTCATCATAAATTGGAAAAATTAATATTATTCAAATGGTAATACTTTCCAAATTTGATATGGAGATTTAATGCAATCCCTGTTAAAACTATAAACAATAAAAGTAAAAATATAGATAAATTTGAATTCATTGAAATTAAGAATATTTTTGAATCAGGCCAGGCACCATAGCTCATCCTTGTAATCCTAGCACTCTAGGAGGCCAAGGTGGGCAGATCGCTTGAGCTTAGGAATTTAAGATCAGCTTGAGAAAGAGCAAGACCCCATCTCTATTAAAATAGAAAAAATTAACTTTGGAAAAGCTAATTACATATGAAACAAATATATAAACAACTACAAACTCACATGAAAAATAAAACACAAATGTAGTTTAGGAAGGGGAAGAGAGGGTGACGAGGAAGGGCAATTAGTGGGATCGCATCTAACGTGCACAATGTGAGGATGTTCAGCACACTGCCTAGGTGAAGGGACTTTACTTTAGAATTGAACTTTACTTTAGAATTGAAAACAATGTAACCAAAACAATTGTACCCTCATATTAATTTGAAATTTAAAAACAAATGAAGAAAAAATAGAAAAAAATTAACCAGGTATTGTGGTGGATGCCTATAGTCCCAGGTACTGGGAAAGCTGAGGAAGGAGGATTGCTTGAGCCCAAGAGTTTGAGGTTACTGATAGCTATGATGATGCTGGGAGATGGAGACTCTGTCTTGAAATCAGTCAATCAATCAATAAATAAATACAAATATTTGTGCATCAAAAAGCAAACAAAAAGAAAACATTAAGAAAGCAAAAAGACAATGTACAAAATGGGAAAAATATTTGTAAACTATATATATATACATATACATATATTTAATATTCAGAATATATAAAGATTTCCTAAAACTCAACAAGATAAAAACAACCCATTTAGAAAACAGGCAAAGACTCCAATAGACATTTCTCTAAAGAACATACACAAAGGAAATAAGCAGTGAAACAATGCTTAATGTGACTGCTCCTGAAGGAAACACAAATCAAATCTCAAGACAATACCAATTCATACCTGCTGGGATGGCTATAATTTTTAAAAATACAAGTAAAAATAAATCTGGATGATAATATGATGTGGATACATTTTTTTTAGTGAGTATGCCAAATGGTTCACCTGCTATAAGAAACAGATCAGGTTCCTCAAAATGTTAAACATAGAATTTCATGTGGCCCAAGAATCCTAGGTATGTATCCAAGAGAATTAAAAACAAGTATCTAAATAAAACTTATATCTGAAGGTTCATGTCAGGGAAAACAATCCAATTGTTTATAAACTGAAGAATGAATAAGCAAAATGTGGTATATCTATACAATGGGATTTTATTCAGCCTTACAAAGGAATGATATATCAATTCATGTTAAAATATGGATGGACCTTGAAAATACTATGCTAAGTGAAAGGAGCTAGACAAAGGCCACGTTATATGATTCTATTTACATGAAATATCTGGAGTGAGCAAATTCTTAGAGACAAATAGCAGTTTAGTGTCTTCCAAGGGAGAAATGGGGAGTTAGTGCTCCATGGGTAGAGGGCATTGTTTTGGAATGATGGAAATATTCTGTAATTTGCTAGTGGTGATGGTTGCATAACATTGTGAGTACTAAAAGCTACTGTATTATACATTTTAAAATGATTTAAATGGTGAATTTGATATTATATAAATTTGCCTCAAATAAAAAAATTAATCAGGTTAAGAATATTAATATAAGAAGAATTTGTGCTGTTTATTAACTCATTTATATAGTTGATCGGAAATTATTTGAGAATCTTTTTTAAACCCTGGCAATTATGTCTGTGAACTTGTCCTAGAAAAAGTGATACATACCTCATTGCTGAAAATCACTGTGGTCACCTTCAAAGTACTCTCCTTGGTAAGTATGCATCGACGCTAGCTCTGTTCCACCCTTCAAAGCAATTTTGGAACTCTTTTTCTGTAATGGCCATGAGAGCTGTGATTGTATTGCCCTTGATATTCTTAATGTCATCAAATTGTCTTCCTTTCAATATTTCCTTCATTTGGGGGTAAAGAAAAAAAGTCATTCGGAGCCAGAACAAGTGAGTGTTCCAATACAGTTATCTGTTTACTGGCTAAGAACTCCCACAAAGGTAGTGCTGAGTGAGCTTTTTGCATTGTTGTGATGTGAGAGCCATGATTTTCAGTTAAGATGTCCTTAACTGTTTCTTTACTGATGTTTATTTTGCCTCCTATGCTTCTCATAGTCAACCAGTGATTTTGATGCATGACTTGACAAAGTTTTGCAACATTTTCATCAGTTCTGCTTGTTACTGGCCTCCCTGACCTCTCTTCATCAGTGACTCTTTGTCTCCCTCCTATCAGAAAAATGTTTAATCCATTTGTACGCTACCATTTTCTTCATAGCATTCTCCACATAAACTTGAACTAACATGTCCTTGATTTCCCCTCCACTCTTGCCTAGTTTAACAAGAAATTTAATGTTTGTTTGTTGCTCTAATTCAAGCTCAAACATTCTCATGATAGCACACAAAAACACAAGACAACAATAATGAATACCACTCAGCAAGACACCACCACACATTGACCCAAACACAGCTGTGAGACACTGATGGTTAAGGTTATAAACCCTTACCAAATGGTTTGTACAATACTGCAAAGGTTAGCACAAGGAGGCAAGTTTGCAAATTTAATTGTCAGACCTTATTGATAAATGTGAAAGATGGATAGGTTAATGATAGATGAAAGGAGAGAAAGATGGATGTGTTGATGAATTAATAAATCCATTATCTTCTCAAAATCAAGAGGGCTAATAAAATGTAGTAAAACTTTACTGATGCTCAGTTATATCTGGTTCTTTTCCTTAATGTATTCGGCTTCCCCAAATACATGATGTGCCAATGTATGGATGCCTATCTGGAGTCTTTAAATGCTTGTATAGGTCAGTTTCTAGATATCACATCTTACTCTGATCCACATCTTCTTGATGTTCTACAACATAGTTCACTATTCACTTGCTCACTTTTTTCCTCTTTCCAATTGAATTCAGTATATTTTAATGATAGGGATAATTTCATAAATTATATATTGCCTTATCATTACTACATAAGACATAGATTTATTACTTTCAAACACAGAAAAACATTTGAACATTTAAGAAAACTTTGTAGTTTAATCCTTAAGATTACCAGTATCTGCCTGTATGTGGATTTGCTATAGTAGGTATTCTTACCTGGAGATATGTATGAAATAAGAAAATGTATGGATCAAGCAGATGGAGAAACTAGCTTGAGAATTTTGAACATTTTAATTTTTCTATAATAAATATTGTTTAAATTGAATTTATTTGGTCTAGTGTTTTCATTTAGGAAAGGAAAAGAGAAAAGTAACCATAACTTTCAAATAAAACATAATGGGGCTGATCTGAACAGTAAGATGGGACTGAGTCAATCACTTCTTAGAGGACCATTAACTCCTTTAGTCAAGAGGGTGTCATTTAGTGCATGGAGGCTGCCAGGTGATAAACACAATTTGAGCATAGGAGTGGAGGCTTCCCCAGAGATTGGCAGGTCCTGGCTGATTTACAGGACTGTGGAAGCTGAAAGAGGAGCCACCAGTCTGAGTCATGTCTATCAAAGAAGTTCGTCAGGTCTGACTATGGCTCAATAGGTTTATCTTACCCATGCAAAAGCCTACTTTGTATGTTCATAAGGTTTGCAAATGACAACTTCAGGCCCATCAGTATACCAAAAGGAAAATAGTAATATGAAAGCTGTTCATTACTATTAAATGTTTTACTTATTTTTTGCTTATTTGCTTAAACATAAAAGTGTATCACCATCTTCATTCAATGCTCATATGCTTTGTCATATGTATTAGCACATTTTTTCACTTGATACTAACTTTGTGAAAGCACCATGCTACAACCATTTTGGGAATATAAAGATGAATGCTTCAAGATCCCTTCACTGAAGAAGTTTTAAACCTATTTTGAGTAATAAGCTAATATAACAATATCCATAATACAAAGCTGTATGCATTTATAGCTGTGAAATGTTAAGACTGCAGAGATGTTTCCCAAGTAGGGATGTGACTCATCTAACTGCTGAAAAGAGAAGCACCAATAAGAATCAGAAGTACCAGTGCTCTAATCAAGATAAAAAGATGAGACTTGCTGAAAAATGTCAACTTGGCATTATAAAGAAAAGAAATTTTCTTTTTAAAAACTATTACATTTCAAGGGCAAATATCAAGATAACTCAAAGAATCAAATTTTTTTCTGAAGATTAGTCACACATGTAATATTATCTCTTAAAAAATAGGAAGGGATAGCCTTAGTTAGACCCCTGAAATGAGCAGCAGAAATGTGGCCCCTCCAGCCACATAATGGGAATGAAGCCAAATCTATAAATAGAAAATTTAGTAGCTTATTTTTAACCTTTATGAAAATTCTGGTTCATCACTTTTTGTATATTATTTTAAAACCCTATTTTTTATTCCAAAAATATCCTATATTACAAATCATTTAGAAAAAAAAACATGGAATATGTTATGAGAATATTGATGTTCTTGGATTAAAGGCCCTATATATAGAGAGAAAAGAGAAGTTTTCTATCTAATTGTATTTAGCTGATTGAAAACTTATATAAGCCATTGTAATATTAAAATGCCACATGGAGTTGTATGTTTGTTTCTAGAATGTCGTTCATGCCATTTATTTTTATCTCTTGCTGAAGGTGTCATTATAAAAGAAAACTCTGAGGTGTGAGTTTGTTCCTAAGGGAAAATTAACTCACTGTACCATCAGAAGGATTTACTTTGCTGTTATAGCAAGGAGTGTTAATAAAAATTTCACAGAAGAGTTGCTGTTGAGCTGGGTCTACAAGGATGAATGACAACAAGGAAAATGCAGACAGAGTAAAAATCATGTGTGAAGGGCCAGAGATATGACAGGATCTTAAGTGTAGAGAGATGGCAAAAAATTACAGCTTAGAAATACACAATATATTAGTAACTAATATTAAAAGTCTGTGTGCCTTGTTAATATGCAAGGAGCTGATTTTATAGGTAATTGGTATATAACAGAAATAGCTAGGCACAGAAGCATGTATTTATATGAGAATCTTAAGGATAGTGTCAGTAAAATAGGTGAACTATAATGCCCACTCAGGAGGCAAGTAAGGAAGCTGGTGCTGGAGTTAGGGATGGCTTGATCTTGCTGCTTTGAACTAAACAAAATTGAGTTTAAAGAGAAACTACAGATACTTATAAACACTCAGAACTGATTAGATAGGGTGACATTTGCAATAGAGGTAAAAAGATGGCAATGAAAATACTTTGGGAGGCAGAGACAAGATGGCTGACTGGAGCCAAGTTTCCACAGAGACTCCTTTCCAGAAGGAGAGTTAAAGAACTGAAAATTAGCAAGTAACCTGGTGGATTAGAGCCGCTCCAAGAGAGAAGGTTGAAGAATGCACAATAACCCTGCTGCGGTGAGCTGCAACCCCAGAGATATAAACAAAAGGTACAAAATCCATCACAAAGCAGACAGGAGTCCCCTCCCACATGAGAACGGCTCAGAGTACCCCATAAACAAATGAGCAGAGTTCAAAAGTCCTCCCATTATATCCCATGGGAGAGACCCTCTAAAAACTGGACCTACTTTCCTTACTAGGATGCCATGGCACTCTCCTGCCAGGCATAAAACTATATAAAACTGTATATATCCTCTACCTGCAATTCTGAACTCGCAGCACTCTCATCCCCTCTCACTCTGAGGTCTGGAAGCCTGTCCCACAGGAGTCCAGATTCTTAGGTATTATCTCGAGAGGTGTGGACAGGGCATGGACTGCTGCTGGCCAGTGCTTATTCTGCAGCATGGGAGTGAGGAGAGGATGGTCAGCTGAGAGGGAACCACACTGGAGCGGTGGTGCCCCAAGGCACAGAGCAGCAGCCGTTTTTGGCAACAATAGGGCTCACCCCTGGATATTCCGAAGTCACACCCCCTGTCTCTCTGGGCAACCAGAGGAGGCCGGGCATCTTTTCCAGTGGCAGCCACTGGCAGAAAAGATCTGGGATGGAAACGCAGGCCCCGTGAGTAAAGGGTTTGCCTGAGGTGGTACCAGCCTGGGTGGAGCACGGAGACTAGAAACCACACACAAAGTGCTGGCAGACTCCCAGGGTGGGACTGACCCAGAGGACTGCTTTACTGAGCCTAAGACACACATGGCCCTCAGGGGATCATCAGCCTAGACAAAGGAGGGCAGGAGGCTAGAACTCACAGCTAACAGTGCTGCAAATACAAACTACCAGGCAGCAGCAAAGTCAGGGCCTGAGGGACAGTTTCTGGGAACTCAAAACAGGTTCTCTTTTGCAGGGGAATTTAATAGGAGAGTTTAAAAGGGGAATTTCCTTTTGCAGGACAGAAACAAATCCCACAAAGTTGTTCTGTTCTGTCAGTAACATCAATCAGAGGAGGGGCTGGAACTGAGTGAATAGCCCCATCAAGCACCTGAGGTTGTCAGACCTCACCTCCCCCTGCCAAATTAGTGGCAGAGAGCAGCATCCTGGCTGAGGAGACCTAGATCTCCCTGTGAATCAGGCAGGTGCAAACCCCTGAAGAATCTGCTCATTGGAGGCAACTGGGTCACAGCCCTGCAGGGTTATCAGTGACTAGGTGTGACAGAGGTGCAAGGTGGGGGAGGAGGCATCAACCTTCCCAGACCAATCTATTTGCTGGGTAGGTCCTCCTGACCTCATAGAGCACCAATGCAAGTCATATTTGAATTTTCAGCAGACCCCTGTGATCTAGTTGCCAGAGACCTGTTAAACTCTCCTATTTGAGACAGGTGCTGATGGAGACAATTGATTTGGACCTCTTGAACTGGGCCAATCACCCATGGATTATATAAGTGGTACCCTGGGTTTTGGGTTGTAAGAAGGTTTGATTTTCCTTTTCCAATTGTTGCCTGTAGGAGGCGGGGTGACTAAATTGCTAATATTTCTCCACAGCTAAGACTTCAACTGATTCACTAGGGTCAGACAGAGAACAGCTGAAAACAAGACAGAGCAACTTAGCCCCACCACACCAAGCAGGTCCCCAGTTTCTCAGTTCATAGCATTGTACAGATCCTTGGCAAAGCTCCAGGGGAAAAGGTACAGACACCAGTCCCAACTTTTGGGCAAAGGGCTGGTTAATCACTACTCCTGAGTCCCTGAACCCAACTTTTCTTTATCTACTCATCTAGTCAAATGGAGTGAAATAATCATGGGGTGAAATCAGCGAAAAAACTCTGGTAACATGAATAACCAGAGTAAATCAACCCTCCCAAGGAAAGATACGGCAGACAAAACTGAAGATCCTATTCATAAACAGAAGGCTGAGATGTCAGAAATCAATTTCAGAGTTTGGATTGCAAACAAGATTAATAGAATAGAAAAAAAAGTGGGAATTGGAAATTTGAGGAGAAATTAAAAAGTTGTTTCAAGAATTCCACAAATTTAAAGACAAGATCACCAAATATTTTGACACATTGAAGCAAAAATTTGCAGCCCTCAAAGATCTGAAAAATAAGGTAGAATCCCTCAGTAACAGAGTGGAGCAAGCAGAAGAAAGGATTTCTGACATTGAAGACAAAGCTTTTGAACAATTCCAAACTCTCAAAGAGGAAGAGAAATGGAGAGCAAAAATGGATCATTCTCTCAGAGAGCTCTGGGATAACACAAAGAAGCCTAATATCTGCCTTATTGGAATCCCTGAAAGTGATGAAGTGGCTTCGCAAGGCACAGAGGCTCTTCACCATGAAATTATAAAAGAGAATTTTCCAGAGATGCCAAGAGATTCTGAAATTCAGATAGCAGACAGTTTCAGAACCCCAGCATGACTCAACCTGAATAAGACATCCCCCAGACACATCATAACTACCTTCACTAAAGTTTTATGAAGGAGAAAATTCTGAAAGCAGCCAGACGTAAGAAAACCATTACGTACAAAGGGAAGAATATTAGAATCAATGCAGATCTCTCTGCTGAAACCTTTCAAACCAGAAGAGGGTGGTCATCGACTTTTAATCTCCTAAAACAAAATAACTTTCAATCCAGGATCCTGTATCCAGCTAAAATGAGTTTCATTTATGATGGAGAAATTAAATACTTTAAAGATATTCACATGTTGAAGAAATTTGTCATAACCAAACCAGCTCTTCAGGATATTCTCAGACCTATCCTCCATAATGACCAGCACAATCCTCTATCACAAAAGTAAACTCACTCGGAATCTTTTGATCAAACTCCAACTTCCACAATGGTGAAAGGATTAAAAATGTCTACTGGACTTTTGAAAAACTTGATACCCCAATTTTACCAGGCCTATCAATATTCTCCATTAATGTGAATGGCTTAAACTGTCCTCTAAAAAGGCATAGGTTGGTTGAATGGATACAAAAACACAGGCAAGATATTTGCTGCACCCAAGATTCTCATCTTACCTTAAAAGATAAATATAGAGCCAGGGTGAAAGGATGGTCATCCATATTTCAGGCAAATAGAAATCACAAAAAAGCAGTTATTGTAATTCTATTTACAGATACAATAGGCTTTAAACTAACAAAAGTAAGGAAGGATAAAAATGGTCACTTCGTATTTGTTAAGGGTAATACTCAATATAATGAGATTTCAATTATTAATATTTATTCACCCAACCAGAATGTGCCTTAATTTATAAGAGAAACTCTAATAGACATGAGCAACTTGATTTCCTCAAGCTCCTTATTAGTTGGAGATTTTAACACTCCTTTGGCAGTGTTGGATAGATCCTCCAATAAGAAACTGAGCAAAGAAATTTTAAATTTAAACCTAACCATCCAAAATTTGGACTTAGCAGACATCAACAGAATATTTCATCCCAACAAAACTGAATACACATACTTCTCATCAGCCCATGAAACATACTCCAAAATTGATCGCATCTTAGGTCACAAGTCTAACCTCAGTAAATTTAAAGGAATAGAAATTATTCCTTGCATCTTCTCAAATCACCATGGAATAAAAGTTGAACTCAGTAACAACAGGAATCTACATACTCACACAAAAACATGGAAGTTAAATAACCTTATGCTGAATGATAGCTGCATCATAGATGAGAATAAGAAGGCAATTACCAAATTTTTGGAACAAAACAATAATGAAGACACAAATTATCAGTACCTCTGGGATACCGCAAAGGCAGTTGTAAGAGGGAAATTTATAGCACTGCAAGTCTTCCTGAAGAGAACACAAAGAGAGGAAGTTAACAAACTAATGGGACATCCCAAGCAACTGGAAGAGGAAGAACATTTCAACCCCAAATCCAGTAAAGAAAAAAATAGCAATAGCTAGAGCAGAATTAAATGAAATTGAAAACAAAAGGATTCTACAACAGATCAATTAATCAAAAAGTCAGTTTTCTGAAAAGGTCAATAAAATAGATAAACCTTTGGCTAACCTAATCAGGAAGAAATGAGTAAAATCTCTGATTCATCAATTAGAAATGACAAAGATGAAATAACTACAGACTCCTCAGAAATTCAAAAAATCCTTAATGAATATTATAAGAAACTTTATTCTCAGAAATATGAAAATCTGAAGAAAATTGACCAATACTTGGAAGCACATCACCTTCCAAGACTTAGCCAGAATCAAGTGGAAATGCTAAATAGGCCTATGTCAAGTACTGAAATAGCATCAACCATACAAAATCTCCCTAAAAAGAAAAGCCCGGTACAAGAGGGCTTCACATCAGAATTCTACCAAATATTTAAAGAGGAACTACTACCTATATTACTCCACATGTTCCAAAATATAGAAAAAGAAGGAATACTATACATCACATTCTATGAAGTAAAAATCACCCTGATCCCCAAACCAGGAAAAACCCAACAAGAAAAGAAAATTATAGACCACTGTCTCTAATGAATATAGATGCAAATAAATTCAACAAGATCCTAACAAACAGAATCCAGCAACATATCAAACAAATTATACATGATGACCAAGTCGGTTTTATCCTAGGGTCTCAAAGCTAGTTCAATACACGTAAATCTGTAAATAAAATTCAGCACAAAAAATAAAGACCATATCATTCTTTCAATTGATGCAGAAAAAGATTTTGATAATATCCAGCATCCCTTCATGATCAGAACACTTTAGAAAACTGGTATAGAAGGGACATTTCTTAAACTAATAGAGGCTACCTACAGCAAACCTACAGCCAATATCCTATGGAATGGAGTTAAATTGAAATCATTTCCACTCAGATCAGCAACCAGACAAGGCTGTCCATTGTCTCCACTGTTCTTTAACATTGTAATGGAAGTTTTAGCCATCACGATTAGGGAAGAAAAGGTGATCAAAGGTATCCATATAGAGTCAAAAGAGATCAAATTTTCACTCTTCACAGGTGATATGACTGTATACCTGGAAAACACCAGGGATTCTACTACAAAACTCTTAGAGGTGATCAAGGAATATAGAAGCATCTCAGGTTACAAAATCAACATCCATAAATTGGTAGCCTTTATATATACCAACAATAGTCAAG
>CAUYPK010084256.1:0-14299 GCA_963574355.1 Loris lydekkerianus
GAGTTTATGCATAGCTTCCCAAGGCGGGTACAAAGGTGACTGTAGCGGTAATCAGCAACAAGGTGTGTAGCACTTTTTCTAGGATGAGTTTGAGAAGGTAATTGTCAGATGTCACAGGGATCTAGGGTAGAGGCAGCACTGTAGGATGAGTGGTCAGGGAAGGCTTCTCTGTGAGAGATGAGCTTCAGGCTGAACCCTGAAAAGTGTGATGAAACTGGGCTGAGACTATCTGGAGAAGTGTGCTGTATGCACAAGAAGCAGGAGTGCAGAAACACTGATGCCTCTTTGCACTGCTGGCCCCACAGGTGAATACCTGAATGCCTGCTAGGAGTCAGGAGGGATACTATTTTTACACATAAGTGGTATGGTTCCTGATGTTCAAGGCCTTTTATGATATGGCTGTGCATCCTTCCTAACTGACCTAATTACCCCATCTATAATTTAGCAGTCCTTCCCTCTAATAGAGCTGATGCCCTTTCTCTACAGCCAAGATTAAGCCATGCTTCTGATTTCCTTTCTGCTCTGCTCTCACCTGAGATATTCTTAACCCTTTTCTGTCCTTCAAGGCTTAAAATTCTATCTCCCCATGGTCAGCGCCTGTGGTTCAAAGGAGTAGGGCACTAGCCCCATATGCTGGAGGTGGTGGGTTGAAACCCAGCCCTGGCCAAAAACTGAAAAAAAAAAAAAAAAAAAAAAAAAAAATTCTATCTCTCCTATTAAAAACAAGTCTTCAAGTGGAGTTGTTCAGTATCCGGAATTCAGTGGATAGAGAATATTATTATACAAGGGTGCCAAAAAAATATATGCACATTTTAAGAAAGAAAAAACTGTATTAAAACTATAATGCTCAATGTACCAATAATGTTTGTGATCTTCTATATTGTATCTTGTACCTCTTATAATTGCAGAAGTCAAATACAACTTGAGGATGACAGTTTTAATACTTTTTATTCCTTTCTTAATTTGTGTACACATATTGTTGACACCCTTTCTCTACAAGTGATAAAATCATATAGGATTTCATATATATACACACAGAAGTACAACTCAAACTAGGGAGATTGGAATAAGATCGATGGACTGTGTCAATGTCAATATCCTGATTGTACTATTATACTATAGGTTTATGAAATATAATCACTGGAGAAACTGGGCAAAATGTACAGGGGGATCTTTGTAACATTTCTTAACTTGGGTACTCCAAACTCCAAGTATATGTAAATCTATAATTATCTCAATTATAAAGACTGAATAACAAAAAAATTCATACTAGTCTTTTACCTTATCAAAAAAGGGCGTGAGGTTCGTCTGAAATAATCTCTTCTCAGTAAAACTTGCTGGTGCCTAGCAATTGTTTCCCTTTTTTTATGTTTACAGATTGCCCTTCAAGAACATTGCCAAGGACTGGCATCTATGGTTTGCAGTAGCAACCTTCTTCCCCTTTTCACAAATTAGAACAGTGTGTACCCAGCTACAGTCTTCTGGCATCTCTTCCTGGCTCCATACCCCCTAAAAAACTGCCAAAAGTCTTCTCATATGGAAATGCTTTTGGTACCCCAGCCGGAATTTGTCCAAGCTTGGAGACATTAGTTCATTCACAGTCAGAACTTCTCTTACAATACCCCACTTATTTTGTTCTTGGTATTTCCTACCAAGACTTGTATAATGAACATTCAACTTCACAAAAGTTGGAGCAGGGAAGATAGGGTTTGGAGGTGGAAGCTGGGAGGTCCTGGGTGCAAATCCAGATTTTGTCATTCTCCAGAGGTGTGATCGTGAGTTGAGCTAATCCAACTGTTTGAGCTTCAGTTTGCTCATCTGTAAAATGAGGATAATAATAGCTATCATCATCATGATTATCGTTAGGTTGTCCGGTTGTAGTAAAGGTTGCATACGATAATATGTGAGAGTACAGAGCCTGGATGAATAGTAACAATAAAGCCGATGAAATGAACAGATCTGCATCCTCATAGATGTGTAGATTTATGGGATTTCGAGTTAGAAGGTAGGGGAAAAAATCACCCAGTCCTACCTCCCACTCAATGAGGGCAATACTCAGGAAATAGCATATTTCAGAGTCAAACAGCTTCTCTCTGTCACCCCTTAGCGTCACATCTGCTCCTGAACAATGTGTCTTCCATACTCCAAAAAAACCTTGAGGAGGCCTTTTCTCTTTGTCAGGTACTTTAAACCCTCTATCTCCTTAATCCTTACAACAACCCTATAATGCAAGCATTGTATTTATTTGTTTGTTTATTTATTTATTTATTTATTTATTTAGAGACAGAGTCTCCCTCTGTCACCCTGGGTAGAGTGCTGTAGCATCACAGCTCACAGCAATCTCAAATTCCTAGGTTCAAGCCATCTTCCTGCCTCACCCTCCCAGGTAGCTGGGACTACAGTTGCCCACCAAAACACCTGGCTAATTTTTCTATTTTTAGTAGAGACAAACTCTCACTTTGGCTCAGGCTGAACTGATCATCTTAAAGGACCCTCTTGTCCTAGTTCCCAGAGTACTGGGATTCCAGGCATGAGCCACCACACCAGGCCGATCCAAGCATTTTTAATCTCCATTTTACAGCTATGGAAACTGAGGCTTAGACAGGTTAAGTAACTAATCAAAGGCTACAAGTTAATACAAGGAATTCAGCCCAGGTCTGCCCCTGCTCTTTTCTGCAATATCACATTGCCTTAAAAAAAAAAAAAAAAAAGGAATTTTGTTTATTTTTCTCAAGCAGCTCCCTCTCCCCTCTATCCGTTTTGTGAACTGTCTTGCTATAGACTGAGTTCTGTCCATTGAAAATTCATATGTTGATGTTCTAACTTCAAATGTTGATGGTGTTTGGTATTTAGGATTAGGTGAGGTCTGAGGGTAGGACAACTCTTGATGGAACTAGTGCCCTCATAATCAGAGGCACTGGAGAGCTTGCTCCTCCCACACCCCAGCACGCAGACAAGAGTTCACTTGAGCACACAGTGAAAGGGCAGCCACCTACAAGCTGAGAGAAAAGGCCTCAGAAGGGAGCCTGGCTGGCTGGCACTGTGGTCTTGGACTGCCTAGCCCCCAGAACTGTGAGAGAGGAATTTCTGTTGTTTAAGTCATCCAGTCTATGGTATTTCCTAATGGGAGCCTGACATCTTTATTTTGTGTACACTCTTCCTTTCCCAATCTGGCATTTCCCACATCTCAGCTACTTAATGAGCTTGCACTTCAGCCTGGTGGGTCTCCCTCTGCTCAGGTTTCTGCCCTCCCTGTTGTTCATTGCACCTTTAGTGTTTGGTTTTGACAGTTCTCTTACCCTCTGGAGACAGCCTCCTATTACTGTCTCAGGACATGTGATCAGACCTATGTTTTTTTTTTCCTGGATGGTTTGATGTTTGCCTTCGTGAAATCTGACTATGTCCATTCTTGGGTGCTCCAAACTTTAAAGATAATTTTTACTGAATAATTTACCAGATACTTTCAAGACGTGAATATTTTTTACTGAAGCTCCTTCAGTAAAATTCAATTTCAATTTCAAATTCAAATTTGAAATTCAATTTCAAATTGAAATTGCTTCAATTTGACCTACTAGTCTGTACTTTGAAAGCTATGAAGTTCAAATTAGGCCCAGACAAACAGGGTTGCCGGGGGCTACTCTATAGGTTACTGGATATGCATGTGAGCGTTCCTGCCTCCTGATAACACCTTTCCTGAATCCCTTTAGCGTTGCTTGTTTATTCTATCAGCTTTAGCCCTTGATTACAGGGCCTTGTACCCACTGGGCAAAGTTCTCAGGACTTAATTCTTCTTTTTTAATTGGCTTTGATTTATGGTTCTGGATTAGGCAACACTTCATTCTATAAAATAGAAAGAGCATTCTCAAGATCTACAGTTCTTTCTAGGTCTACAAAATAGTTGTTTGAGATATGGAAAAATAATTGACTGAAAAAAACCTTGCAAAATCAAAATTCATTATATGTATCTTTAAATAACCACTGATTTAACTTCATGAGTATCAACGAATAGCAACTCATCTGTACTCTTAGGTGGTGACACAAATGATGTTTGATGTAAACTGTTAATTTTAACATTTTATATGAAGATGGTTAGGGTAGAGCTTCTGAGAGTGAAAATGCCTGGAACCCACCGAAGTCTAAAAACTGTTCTACTTGCTTACACATCATTTCAGACCTTATTCTAATTTCTTATGTCACTCCTAATATCTTAGTAGGATCACGAATCAATAGGTAGCCAAATCCTTCAATATGTTGGTGTTAAGTACTGTGCTCTGTACCCAGAGTGGGAGTGAGGGGTCACACACAAAAGATAAAATGGGATCTCCGGGGTTAAGAGTTCAGGTCTAGTTGGTAAGAAGGGGCTTTCTCTTGTCCTACTTTCTTTCCCCTCCCCTGACTTATTTTAGTTTCTCAAATACCTGCACTTCTCCCTTCCAATCTCAGGACCTTTGTAGATGCCATTCCTTGGAAAACTCTTCCTGTCACCCTGTGCTTGGCTTCCAAGCTCCTGTGTATCCTCCACTTATCTTCCTTAGAGACGTTCCCCGGCCACACCTTCCCTCTGCTCTCCAGCCCATCTAATCCAGGTCCCAGCTGTTATTCTTTCATGGCGTCCTAATGTTTTGGGTTTTGCCTCTGTAGTACCTTAACGTTTGGAATTATTTTGTTTGTTTCTTTACATTTTCCCTTGCCTGGTTCGAGAGTAGAATGAGGGTAAATAGCAGGTCTGTTTTGGTCACTGCCATATACCACTGCCAATCACATCATCTGATAGACAGTTAAGTGTTCATTCAGCATTTGCTTAATAAGTGAGAGGGGAAGGGCACACACTCCTAAAGCAGTTAAACATCAATGCAAAAATGCCTGTTAAAAGGAAATCAGAAACAAGATATGGACACATAAGGGAGGAGTTGGGAGAATTTTAAGAAAGACAGAAAAGGGCAGGATTCTGAGCTAGGGGAGAGACAAAGGAGAAGCCCAGGCAGTGAGACAGGTTTGCTGCTCTGCGAACGGTTGACACACTAGCCTGGCTGCCTGAATCACTCTTTGAGATGGAGGAAGACCAAAGTAGACACATAGGTTCAGGACAGCTCGCAGAAGGCTTAAGAGTAATGGGGAGGCCGGGTATGGTGGATCACGCCTGTAATCCTAGTACTCTGGGAGGCTAAGGCAAGAGGATCCCTTGAGCTCAGGACTTTGAGACCAGCCTGAGCAAGAGTGAGACCCTGCCTCTACTAAAGAATATATAAAAAATTAGCCAAGGGGTGGCGCCTGTGGCTCAAAAGAATAGGGTGCCAGCCCCATATGCCAGATGTGGCGGGTTCAAACTCACCCCTGGCCAAAAACTGCAAAAAAAAAATTAGCCAAGTATTGTGGCAGGTGCCTATAGACCCAGCTACTTGGGAGGCTGAGGCAGGAGGATCACTTGAGTCCAGGAGTTTGAGGTTGCTGTGAGCTAAGCTACACCCCTGAGCTCTAGCCTGGGCAACAGTGAGATTATGTCTCAAAAAACAAACAAAAAGAGTAATGGGGAGCCATTGATAATAGTGGAGAGACATAATAAAAATAGTGGGAGATGAACTCGCAGGGTAGTTGGTAAACTGGGCAAAGAGTCAGTGTTCAAGGAGATCAACAAGTAGACCCTTGTAGTTATCCATAGCTGAGATTCCAAAGGCTTTTTGAAAGCACCGATCCTACGGTTTTGTTCTTGCATATATAACTACAGCTTTTTAAATTCGAAGCACTTTAAGGTTTGAATCATTGTTGCTGGATCAAGGAGTCTGTCTGCCTGTCACCCAAGTCAATCAACAGAGAAGGGGATGAGAGATCAGCAGTTTCGCTTTTATTTACAGAAAAGCCAGCAATTCCAGCGAACAGCGAGGATATCTCCTCAAAGGGCTGTTCTGCCCTCCTGCTTCCCTTTGTTACTTTTATTCTCACAGTAAGAGTAAACATTAGTCATGTTATTTTTCATCATAGTATACCTTAAACAGATTTTTCTTCAAAGGTTGCAGGATTATTCCCCCATCTTAAAGTGGTTACATCTTCAAAGTATTCTTGCTTTAGATTAAATTGATAGTTAGACGCTACTTTATAAAGTGCATTGCTAAATGGACTTTGTACACTGGTCCATGACTGGCACCAGGGTCCTCGGAGCATCCAGTATCCTAACTTTATCTATGATAGAAGCTCTTGTATGTGGATAAACAACTACAGATGGCAGCACATGAGCTCATTCGGCCCCCCCAGCCACACCACCCTGTCCTGCAGTGCTCTGTGTGTTATTTAGAATAACAGTGCCCACCATCCCATACTGACATAGCTGAGAAAACATAATTTGACACTAATACACGAAAGAATATTTAATTGGCAAAATTGCAAAAGCACAATTATAAATTTCTTTTCAAACTTTAAAACAGTTTGAACCCTGGGTTTATTTTCTTTTTATCATCAAGTATTTGAGGTAGTCACATAGAGTTTACATTTTTTCTTTCTAAATCAAGAAAATAATAATTCAATCTCCATTGCATAGATGGAAAATAGAGATACAGGGGGAGAAACTCAGAACTGTGTTTTGTGTTTCTGCCCCAGATCTTGCTGCCATTTTTCTCCTGCCATCTGACAATAATAGCACCCCCCGGCCTAGCGTTCATTATTAATTATGGAGTCTCGGCCTGCTATGGGATTGGCCACTGGTCTCTGTGGTGTCTCTATGTATTTCCTCACCTTGTCTAGTTCTTTTAAAGTTTCTCTTTGAAATAGAAATCTGATGATGGGAGAAAAATGCTTCATGTAAAACACAAAATTGGTACTAAAACAACCTTGAATTAAAGGCAATGTAAAATAAAAATGTCTACCCATTTGTTAAAAATGACAATGTTGGTTATATTTTCCATGTGGGAAAAACTGGTGCAGGGCGGTGCCTGTGGCTCAGTGAGTAGGGCACCAGCCCCACATACCGGAGGTGGCAGGTTCAAACCCGGCCCTGGTCAAAAACTGCAAAAATAAATAAATAAATAAAAACTCGTGTGGTGGAGACCCATATGTCGGTTCCCTCTTTGGTCCCAGTGATAAAGCTGGGCACGTGAGCCCTGGAACAAAGATTGACTTTCCTGCCATCACTTCCAGCTGGTGTGGACAAGTGTCTAAGTCCTGTATATGTCTGTAACAATATGCTTAAATAAGAATATTTTATATTTTATTTCATCTTTATTCCTCAAAACTCAAATCTTTTTATAAGTTTTCAAAAATAACCCGTCTTTCATTAAGCAACATTTCAATACCCATAATGTTCAAGGTATCATAATATTTTATTACCCAAATACTTCATAGCTGTTTTAACAAATTAGAGAAATGATCCCTGAAAGTATAGTCTTAAAGGCTGTTTTAAAAACCAATTACTTTCCAACTCAAGAATATTATTTACTTATTTTTAGACCTGTAAATGTATTTGAAAGAAAATATAGTAATGACAAAAAAAAAGCAAGTGATCTAATTTCATTTTTAAATGAGAAATAATTTTCTTGGCAATGACTTATAAGAAAGATATTTAGACTACTTATTTAGTATTTTAATACTCAACATAGGGCTCATAATGTATAATTAACAGTATTGACATCTTACATAAGAAAACTGACACATGTGAAGTGTGTATCGGTCAGAGGCCTCTGTAGTAACAGAAGCCAACTCCAGCTAATTTAAGCACAAAAGAGGTTTATTTTAAAGATAGGGGGAAAATATGGAATTTTCCAGAGTATTAAAACTGGCTTAAAGGCTACATTGCAAAACTCTGATAAAGTTTAAGTTCTTTGGCGTTACAGGATGTACCTAGTAGAAACTAACTGAATGTCCTGGCTAACAAATGCCAGAATTTGGTGACCTTGGTGTGCCCTTGAGGGATAAAGGTACATTTGCCTATTAAATTATGAAGTTGTGGCCTAAGGTTTAAATTAAGTTTACGTGATGGATGATGACCAATACTTCTAATTTAATTCAAGTGCAAACTCATCCACCATCTCATAAATCTTACAAAAGTGAACCCACAGGACATTTTCAATAATGCATGTGTCTTGTCTGTTGTATTACAAATATAGATTAACATGCCCAATATTAAATGGCCACTTAATTTATTTGTGCATATTTAAGGCTCAGAAAGTTGCCCCTCGCTTGCCCCAAACTCCCAGTCATTGAACACACTATTAAGAATTTAAAAGGGACAAATGACTTAATAAAAACAAATAAATAAAAATTAAAAAAAAAAAGAATTTAAGGGCGGCACCTGTGGCTCAAAGGAGTAGGGCGCCAGCCCCATGTGCTGGAGGTGGCAGGTTCAAACCCAGCCCCGGACAAAAACTGCAAAAAAAAAAAAAGAATTTAAAAGGGGCTTGGTGCCTGTATATAGCACAGTGGTTATGGTGCCAGCCACATACACCAAAGTTGGCAGGTTCAAACCCAGCCTAGCCCAGCTAAACAACGACAACCGCAACAAACAATAGCCAGGTGTTGTGGCGGGCATCTGTAGTCCCAGCTACTTGGGAGGCTGAGGCAAGAGAATCGCATAAGTCCAAGAGTTTGAGGTTGCTGTGAGCTGTGATGCCATAGCACTCACTGAGGGTGACACAGTGAGACTCTGTCTAAAAAAAAAAAAAAAAAAAAAAAGAATTTAAAAGGGGTAGCCAGGCACTGTGGTTCATGCCTGTAATCCTAGCACTCTGGGACACCACAGAAGGAACTCCTCCTTAAGCTGAGGAGTTTGAGACCAGCCTGAGCAAGAGCCACAACCTGCTTTCTACTAAAACTAGAAAAATTAGCCGTGTGTTTTGGTGGGTGCCTGCAGTCTCAGCGAGTTGGGAGGCTGAGGCAAGAAGATTGCTTGAACTCAGGAGTTGCAGATTGCTATAAGCTAAGCTGATGCCATGGCACTGTCACCTGGGCAACAGAGTAAGAGTCTGTGTCAACAATAAAACAAAAAGAAAAATATTCAAAAGGGGTTAAAATGTATTACTGGAGATGATTCAGGTACAAGGCGAGCAGCCAGGCCTGGCATCCTGACTAAGTTGCAATACAAAATGGCTCGTTAATTCTTCCTCTGACCAGAGCAGGAAGCACTTTGTCTTCTCCGCACGTGGTTGTTACGAGTCACCAAGATGCCTTAACCCTGGCTGGTTTCAAGGTAGGAGAGAGAACACTTGCACCTCCATTTTGACAACGCTCTTCAGGACCTGCTTCCTAGTGGGGATTGTTAACATCACCTGCAAGGGTCATGTGACCATTATTTGTCTGCTGTTTCTGAAAGAGGAAATGCCCCACTCATGTTCCCCATTGCACAATCCACTACTTTTTACTTTTTTGGGGACAGAGTTTCTCTCTGTCACCCAGGCTGGAGTGCCATGGCCTTAGCCTAGCTCACATCAACCTCAAACTCCTCGGCTCAAGCTATCCTCCTGCCTCAGCCTCCCGAGTAGCTGGGACTACAGGCGCATACTGCCACACCTGGCTAATTTTTCGATTTTTAGTAGAGATGGAGTCTCACTTAGTTCAGGCTGTTCTCAAACTCCTGCTCCAGTGATTCTCCCACCTCGACCTCCCAGAGTACTAGGATTAAAGGCATGAGCCACTGTACCCAGCTACAATCTTACTACTTTTAAGAAAAAAAGGAGAATGGTAATAATAACAAAAATGTCTGGCTCAGCGCCTGCAGCTCAGTGGCTAGAGCGCCCGTCACATACACTGGAGACGGTGGGTTCGAACCCAGCCCAGGCCTGCCAAACAATAATGACAATTACAACCAAAAAATAGCCAGGCATGTGTAGTCCCAGCTACACAGGAGGCTGAGGCAAGAGAATAGCTTAAGCCCAAGAATTTGAAGTTGCTGTGAGCTATGACACAACAGCACTCTACTGAGGGTGAAAAAGTGAGACTCTGTCTCAAAAAAAAATTTTTTTTTCTAGCATTTTTTTTTTTTGAGTATATACCATGTGCCTAGGGTTGGCCAAGCCCTGCTACACTTTCTGTCCTTCTACCCCCATGAGACTTCCCTATACACTGAAGCTCTGAATGGCTGTGCAACGTGTTCAAGGACAAACACACGTAATGAGAGGGAGCCTGGGACTTGAATCGAGTCTGTGTGATGGCAAAGCCAGCCATCTGAGCCACTGTGCCACACCCCGAGCCTCTGATGTGAGATCCTTTCCTGCAGAATCTTCAACCTTTCTTTCCTTCTTAGCATTTCCCCTACCAGGGACTGTAGCCTTCCAGCAGCCTCCGCTCTCCTCCACATCTCTCTCTCATATCTGTCAGTTCCATGGCAATACCACAGGAGTCTAATCATTAGTATGGCTTACTAGACCCTCACACAATCAGCCATCATCAAACCAGATGATGGAATTATGGAACTAAGCACTATCTCAGAAACCTAAATGCAACCTCCTGCTCCACCATCTCTGAGTTTCTGTCTTGTAAATGGCATGTCATTAGGACTGCCAGATGGTCCTGCTGCCAATACCTATTTCCTCTTCAGGCTTGGAACCCATCATTCCCCATTTTCCTATTGGGCTTTGGGTCTTTTCCTTATTGCTTTGTAGGGAAAATGGACCCTTTGTCCTCATAGAAGTTGCAAATACAATAGAACCTCTGTACGTTGACCACCCAAGGGACTGTAACAAACTGGGTGACATACGGAGGTGGTCAACATAAGGAACTAGGCCTGGGTACTGATATGTACTTGTGGTGCATGTCTGGTCTATGAAAACAAGGTCAATCCGAGCATGTAGTCAGTTATGGAGGTTCTACTTTATTTTCTTTTTGCTTTGGAAGTTTTTGCCAAGCAGTATTTTATTTATACATTTTAAATCATGATAAAATATACATGACATAAAATGTACCATTTTAGCTATTTTAAGTATACAATTCAGTGGCATTAAGTCCAGACACCACATTGCATTATTCCTTTCCAGAACAGAAATCTCAAACAGAAACTCGACACTCACCAAACATTAACTCTTCATTTCCCACTTCCTTTTGTGCCTCTTAATCTTTCTTCTACTGTTTGTCTCTGGGACTTTGACTTAACTCTAGTTACCTCCAATAAGTGGAATTATACAGTATTTGTCTTTTTATGTCTAGATAATTTCACTTAGCAGGTTTTCAAGTTGTAACCATATTATAGCCAGTATCAGAATTAATTAATTAATTTCTTTCTTTCTTTCTCTCTCTCCTTCCTTCCTTCCTTCTTTCTTTCTTTCTTTTTCTTTTTTTTTCAGACAGAGTCTCACTCTATCGCCCTGGGTAGAGTGCCATGGCTCCATAACTCACAGCAACCTCAAACTCTTGGATGATCCTCTTGCCTCAGCCTTCCAAATAGCTGGAACTATAAGTGCTGACCACAATGCCCAATTAGTTTCTCTATTTTTAGTAGAAGTGGGGTCTCACTCTCGCTCAGGCTGGTCTCCAACTTTTGAGCTTAAGTGATCTACCTGCCTCGGCCTCCCTGAGTCCTAGAATTATAGGCGTGAGCCACCATGCCCAGCCAGAATTTCATTATTTAAAAAAAAAAAAAAGAAAAGAAAAAGAAATAAAATTTTTAAAAATCATATTATTTTTTAATGTGATAAAATACACATAACACAAAATTTACCATCTTAACCATGTAAGTACACAGTTCAATGGCATCAAGTACATTCACACTGTTATACAAACATCACCACCATCCATCTGCCAGAACTCTTTAGTTTCCCAAACTGATACTGCCCAGAAAATCATCATTCTACTTTCTGTCTCTATGAATTTGACCACTCTAGGTACCTCATATAAGTGGATTATACAGTACTTTTCCTTTTGTGACTGGCTTATTTCCTTTAGCATATCCATATTGTAGCATTATAAGAATTTCTTTCCTTTTTAAAGCTAAATACTATTCTATTTCATGTATGCACCACAGTTTATCCACTTATCAGAATTTTTTCAATATGGAAAAAATGCATATTGTTTTTCTTTTATGGGTTCTGATACTTAGACCAAGGGGTCAAAGATAAACATTCTTCTCCAGTTTCTTCTACTACATTTATAGTTTAATTGTTGTTACTCTAGAGATCAAAACTTCAAAAATAAGATAATTTTCTTATCTATTCTAATGTAAAATGTGAGGTTAGGATCCAACAAAAGAAGAAAGCTGTTTTCAAGACAGGGTTCTGAAAACTAAGACATTGGTTCTGAGCCAAATCCGAGCGCAGGAAGAGTTTGTTGGGGAATACGCTCAGGAATCACACCTACAAGGGAGTGAAAGAAAACAAAACTGGGCAGAAGAAGTTGAATGGAGATGCAGCAAAGCTTCAGCCCGTTCCATGAACTCGAGGACCTGGAATAGCCCTTCGGAGGTGTCTTAAATTGAGGGAAGAAGACCAGGCATTTGTATCCCAGCATCAACAAGTCATTGGATTTGAGCTGACCGTGTGGGTACAGTTTTAAGTGAAGCAGCTTCCTTTGAATGAGAGCAATTCTGGGGGACAGACTCAGTCGTGAGCCTACAGCAAACACTACTAATTAGCAGCATGAGGAATCGTGCCTTGGTCCTGAAGGGAGGATGTGGATGGCATCCTCAGTATCCCACTACCTTCCTAACACTCTGTATTGACCAGTGCATCTCACAAAATTCCCTGTGTATTTGAGTCTATCCCGAGACTTCTCTATTCTGCTCCATTGATTTAGTTGTTTGTATGTCAGCACTATATATATACTGTGTGAAAAACTGTGGTCTCATTGTATGTTTTACTGTGTGCTAGGGCTAGTTCCTTTTCATTAACTTCAGATTTGTCCTTGTTATTCTTTTTACTTTCTTATTCTTCCTCCTCCTCCTCTTCTTCTTTTCAGAAAAAGGAAAAAATACATTAATTTGCCAGAAAATGAGGAAGGTGGCAGAAAATCCTCTCAAAAGACCACTATCTGCCTTGAAGCAGAAACATGGAGCTTTTTAAAGGGGAAGTTTCAGTAAGTGGGCTCAGGTCTGTGTGACCAGTGTCACATGTCCTGCCTCTGGGCTATTGTTATTACATTTAGCTGGAATTGGTGGTTTCCATAGACCTTGACTATGATCTTGTAACAATTCCTGTGGTTTAAAATGTTAGAAAACAGGGTGGGCTTGCTGGCTCACGACTGTAATCCTAGCACTCTGGAAAGCAGAGAGAGGAGGATTGCTTGAGCTCACGGACTGGAGACCAGCCTGAGCAAGAGGGAGACAGCATTGTGGCAGGCACCTGTAGTTCCATCTACTTGGGAGGCTCTGAGGAGGATTTACTCTTCTATGTAAACTTTAGATTAGCTTATGAGTTTAATTGGGGGGGGGTGAATGGATTAAATCTGTAGTGTTAAGTAGAGAGAATAGACATCTTTATGATGCTGAGTCATCATCTTCCCTAAGAATATGCCTCGAGTCTCCACTTGTTTAAATTATCTTGTGTCCTCATTAATGTTCTAAAATCTTTAGTTAGATGTTCGGACCCTTTTGTTAAATTTGCACCTAGGACTACGTTCAATGAATCCCCCAAAATAAAAAATATATAAAAAATAATTTATACTTAGGTATTTCAGCTTGTTTTTTGTTTTTTTTTTTCCCTATGTAACTTCTTTATTCAGCTTCATTTTCAGAATAGTTCTGTGGAGAACTGACATTAATAGTCAATAGATGTTTTTATTTTTTTTTATTTTTTTTTATTATAGATAAAAATATGCACCATAGATGTGGCCCGACCCATTACCCTCCCTGCACCCAAACCTCCCCCGTCCCTTCCCCTTCCTTGGTCCTTTCCCCCATAGTCTTGTGGTATAGGTGGGTTATAGCCTTCATGTGAAAGCTATAGTTTAGCTTCATAGTAGGACTGAGTACGTTGGATACTTTTTCTTCCATTCCTGAGATACTTTGCTAAGGAGAGTATGTTCCACCTCCATCCATGTAAACATGAAAGAGGTAAAGTCCCCATCTTTCTTTAAGGCAGCATAGTATTCCATGGTATACATGTACCACAATTTGCTAGTCCATTTGTGGGTCGATGGGCACTTGGGCTTCTTCCATGACTTAGCAATTATGAATTCGGCTGCAATAAACATTATGGTACAGATGACTTTGTTATATTGTGAATTTTGGTCTTCTGGGTATAAACCTAGTAGAGGAACTATAGGATTGAAAGGCAGGTCTATTTTTAGATCTCTAAGTATTCTCCAAACATCCTTCCAGAAGGGATGTATTAGTGGGCATTCCCACCAGCAGTGTAGAAGTGTGCCCTTTCCTCCACATCCACGCCAACAT
>CAUYPK010084263.1:0-29385 GCA_963574355.1 Loris lydekkerianus
GCACTGTACACTGGTTTTACAGACCATTTGACATATTTTTATCACACTGGTTAACATAGCCTTCCTGGCATTTTCTTAGTTATTGTGTTAAGACATTTATATTCTACATTTACTAAGTTTCACATGTACCCTTGTAAGATGTACCGTAGGTGTAATCCTACCAATACCCTCCCTCCGCCTATCCTCCCCCTTCCCTGTATGTTAGGTTATAACTGGGTTATAGCTTTCACATGAAAGCCATAAATTAGTTTCATAGTAGGGCTGAGTACATTGGATACTTTTTCTTCCATTCTTGAGATACTTTACTAAGAAGAATATGTTCTAGCTCCATCCATGTAAACATGAAAGAGGTGAAGTCTTCATCTTTCTTTAAGGCTGCATATATTCCATGGTGTACATATACCACAATTTATTAATCCATTCGTGGATCGATGGGCACTTGGGCTTTTTCCATGACTTAGCAATTATGAATAGGGCTGCAATAAATGTTCTGGTACAAATATCTTTATTATAATGTGATTTTTGGTCTTCTGGGTATATACCTAGTAGAATGGCAGATCTATTTTTATATCTCTAAGTGTTCTCCAAACATCTTTCCAAAAGGAATGTATTAATTTGCATTCCCACCAGCAGTGTAGAAGTGTTCCCTTTTCTCCACATTCACGCCAACATCTCTGGTTTTGGGATTTTGTGATATGGGCTAATCTTACTAGAGTTAGATGATATCTCAGAGTAGTTTTCATTTGTATTTCTCTGATGATTAAGGGATAATAAGCATTTTTTCATATGTCTGTAGGCTGTGTGCCTGTCTTCTTCAGAGAAGTTTCTCTTCAAGTCCCTTGACCAGCCTGTGATGGGATCACTTGTTGTTTTCTTGCTTCTACGTTTGAGTTCTCTGTGGATTCTGGTTATTAAACCTTTGTCGGAGACATAACCTGCAAATATTTTCTCCCATTCTGAGGGCTGTGTGCTTGCTTTACTTACTGTGTTCTTAACTGTGAAGAAGCTTTTTAGTTTGATCAGGTCCCAGTAGTGTATTTTTGAAGCTGCTTCAATTGCCCAGGGGTTCTCCTCATAAAATACTCTCTCAGACCGATTTCTTCAAGAGTTTTCCCTGTACTCTCTTCTAGTATTTTTATAGTTTTATGTCTTAAGTTTAAATCTTTAATCCAGTGAGTCTGTCTTAGTTAATGGTGAAAGGTGTGGGTCAGTTTCAGTTTTCTACAGGTTGCCAACCAGTTCACCCAGCACCACCAACATCTACTTTGTAAAGTTTCTGAATGTGGCTGGGCACAGTGGCTCACACCTGTAATGCTTGTACTTTGGGAGGCTGAGGTGGGAGGATTTCTTGAGGCCAGGAGTTCAAAACCAGGTTGAACCCCATCTCTACAAAAGATAGGAAAATTAGCTGGGCATTGTGGCATGTGCCAGTAGTCTTAGCTACTTAGAAGGCTGAGGTGGGAGGATCCCTTGAGCCCAGGAGTATGAAGCTGCAGTAAGTGATGCCATTGCATTCCACCCTGGGCAATAGAGCAAGACTCTGTCTCTAACAAAATAAAAATAAAATAAATAAATAAAATATTAAAGCTTCTGCAAATGAGCCAGAACATGGAATGTTTGTGTTTTTGTGCTTGGATTTCACTCCAGTTTTATCCATGTTGCTGCAAATGACAGAATTTCATTTTGTATGGCTGAATAGTATTCTATGGTGTATATATACACCACATTTTCTTTATGAATTAATCTGTTAAATGAGCACCTAGATTGATTCCATATTTTTGTAAAGAGTGCTACAAAAACATGAGAATGCAGATCTCTTTGATATCTGCATTTCCTTTCTTTTGGACATATACTTAGTAGTGGAATTACTGGATGACATGGAAGTTCTATGTTTAGTTTTTTGAGGAACCTTTGTACTGTTCTCCATAGTGGCTATATTAATTTACATTGTCACCAACAGCACACGAGAGTTCCCCTTTCTGAGCATCCTCACCAGCATTTGTTATTTCCTGTCTTATTTATTTATTTTTTTGTTTGCTTGTTTATTTATGGAGACAGTCTTGCTGTGTTTCCCTGGGAAGAGTTCAGTGGTGTCAACATATCTCACTGCAACCTTGAACTCCTGCATTACTGTGGGTTTGTACCACCACACTTAATTATTTTTCTGAGTAGTGATGGGATCTCACTCTTGCTTAGGCTGGTCTTGAACTCCTGACTTCAACTGATCCTCCTACATTGGGCTCCCCAAGTGCTAGGATTACAGCCATGAGCCACTGCACCCAGCCATTGCCTTTTTGATAACTGGGGTGAGATGATACCATGTTGCAGTTTTGATTTGTATTTCTCTGATGGTTAAGTGATCTTAAACATTTTTTTCATATACTCGTTGGGATTTATATGTTTTCTTTTGAGAAATATCTGTTCATGTTTTTTGACCATTTCTTTGGTCTTTTTTTTTTTTTTTTTTTGCTATTGTAATGCCACAAATTTTTATTTTTGTTAATCCTTTTTTGGATTCAGGCACTCTGCTGGATGCTAGGGATACAGAAGTGATTAATACATGTTCATTAATTTATATGATATCATCATTTAATGGAGGCGAGAAATAGTTCATTTCAGTAAATGCTAGGATGGAAGTATGTGCAGGGTGCATGGGAGCCCAGAGAGCTCTGGTCTGAGGGGCAGAGAGGCTTCTGGGGAGAGGTGGCCCTGGATTGATGTTTGAGAGCAGAGAGGGAGCCAGCATTGACTCATCTTGAGCATGTTCTTTCACTAACCCACTCTTGACCTGCAAAGGCTAGATATTAGACTGAAATTGCTGGCAATTTCTTTTCTATGTTGTAAAATAGTTACTTTTTGTTTGGGAATCTTTATTAGGGAAATACAAGATTATCTAGTGAGTCTAGTTTTAAAATTTAAGTTTATTTTTCTTACCAAGTTGTGCTTTGACAGTAGAAGTTCTTTTTTTTTAAGAGACTGTCTCACTTTGTCGCCCTCAGTAGAGTGGCATGGTGTCACAGCTCACAGCAACCTCCAGCTCTTGGGTTTAGGCGATTCTCTTGCCTCAGCCTCCCGAGTAGCTGGGACTACAGGCACCCGCCACAACACCTAGCTATTTTTTTGTTGCAGGTTTGAACCCACCACCCTCAGTATACGGGGCTGGTGCCCTACTCACTGAGCCACAGGCGCTGCCCCTATCCTTGGCTTCTTAAATTGTCTGGGATAAGGGATAAATTGGTAAGTGACATTCTCGTCATGTCAATTTTTTGTGATCTCACATTAAAAGAAATAAGCACTTTGTTAACATAGCCTTCCTGGCATTTTCTTATTTATTGTGTTAAGACATTTATATTCTACATTTACTAAGTTTCACATGTACCCTTGTAAGATGCACCGTAGGTGTAATCCTACCAATCACCCTCCCTCCGCCTATCCTCCCCCTTCCCTCTCCCCCTTCCCCGTATTCTTAGGTTATAACTGGGTTATAGCTTTCATATGAAAGCTATAAATTAGTTTCATAGTAGGGCTGAGTACATTCTCAAACACAAATAAGGAATCAAGTATAAAAGTTTATAGACCCCTTTGAGACTTTTCGGGGGTCATGAATTTGCTCTTCTTTATGTAGCATTTTCTTTAAGGCTATATTTGTGTTTTAGTTTGAGAACAGCATAAAGTAACTGATTTTGTTTTTAGATACCTTTCATTGTTAACAATTTCTCTTATAGTAACCAGAAATATAACATATTCCCAACCTCATTCACATAAAATAGGTGATTTTGTTCACCATTAGAAATTTGGTCAAGTCAGTTAGATGCACGTATTTTATTTGAGGAACCTAATTACAACTCACATTTAAATCTTGAAGTATTACAACTGAGTACATTAGTAGAGTAACTTGCTTGTATCAATGTCCTTGGGCTCCGTGCCATGGGAATATATTTTAGATGAGGTCTTTTATGTATAGTACTTAAGGAACTAAACTCTTTAGAAAAAGGGAGAGGGGGAAGAAATACTACTTCATTGCCATATACTAAATTGTGTCCATTTGGAAACATCATTGGAATCAATCTAGATAGTCTTAGTATGAGATCTTCTAAAGTTTATCGGGGACCCCTTTCACTGCCAGAATTGTGTGATTCCTATGTGCCTAGACCCTTGTAACTTCCAGGTTTCTTCTTGCCCAATTTCCTCCTAACTTCCTTCTATTCTTTCTTCCTGAAATGAAAAATGATGTTTCTTGTGTGATCATTTCCCACATTTTATTGAAATCATACTTTACTCTCCTTAATTAACTTCTCTATGATAATTCCTTCTGTTTATAAAATGACAAATCAGTATATTTGATTCAGTAAATATTTCAATAGTATGAAGAAGAAAGAAGACGGATAAAGAGATTGAATGGGCAGCTCTGAGTTTTAACCCTAATTTTAATGCTGGTTGATTTTTTTTCATATGTCACTTGTGAGGAGATTACATAACTTTGTTTACTTATATATTAATGGGCTAACGTCGGTGTTAATACTATCCTCTTGTGTTTATAGATATGTTATTAGATTATAACAGTAATATGTAGACACTACTAGTCAGGCATAGGGCAAAAACAGTTTTAAAAGCTTAATCACAAAATGGCTTTGTTTAATTCTGAATGTTGTGGTTGTAAAATATATAATGAGTATAATGCCGTGTAAACTGGGCTGATTTGTCATTTTATATGTGATTTGAATGACTGTATTCTAGAACTACTTACACCTGTTAAATACAGTCATCCTTTGGAACTAGTAGGGGATTGTTTAAGGGCTTCCCTGTGCAGAATCCACAGATGCTCAGGTCGAGTCCCTTATATAAAATGGGGTAGTAATTGTATACACATTCTCTTGTACACTAATTTTTTCTTTAAAAATAGAGTCAGTCTATTTTAAGTAGAAAGAGTCGCCCAGGCTGGAGTGCAGTGGCATGATCACCATGGTCACAGCTCATTGCATCCTTGAGCTACTGGGCTCAAGTGATCCTTGTATCTAAGCCTCCCAGGTAGCTGGAAGCACAGGTGCACGCATGGCTAAATTTTATTATTTTTGGTAGAGGCCAGGTTTTGCTATGTTGCTCAGGCTGGTCTCGAACTCCTGGGCTCAAGTGATCCTCCTGGCCTCAGCCTCCCAAAGTGTTGAGATTATAGATGTAAGCCACTTCCCCTAGCACTCTCAATTACTTATAATACCTAATACAATATAAATACTGTGTAAGCAGTTGTTGTACTTTATTATTTAGGAATAATGATAAGAAAAAAAGTATGTATATTTTCTATGTAGATGCAACCATCCATTTTGGTCCTCCCCCAAATATTTTTGATCTACGGTTGGTTGACTCTTCGGATGAGGAACCCACAGGCTAACTGTAGTTGCTCATCCAAAAGAAGACTTCTGTGATAGTTTTCAATTCTTTGAATAAAAGTCTTTAATTTTAAAGCTTATCAGTTTTTTCCTTTTGCTATATATATGTACACATACACACATTCATACATACAAAGTAGCAAAAGATGTATAACACACTCTAATAAAGGAAGAAAACTGTATTAAATTTGTAATACTCCAGTCATGTTTGATTGCTGCAATTACAACAGGTGCTCTATACCTAGTATTCATCTTTTGTTATCAGTATATATTATTACAAATTTAATATAGTTTTTTTCCTTTCTTAAGATGTGTATACATTTTTTGGCACCCTCAGTATATCTTGTAGCCTTGTTTTAAAGGTACCAATAGCTTCATGAATGCACTGTGACAATAGAATGCCTTGATGCAACGGATTAGATATCAGTCCTGACCTCACACACTTCAAAATGTTCATGCCTATATCTTTCTGAGTCTGTAGCACTTTTCTGTGAATGGAATCCAGCACCTTGAATGTTATTAATGGCATGTGTGCTACTATGGAAGAGTGCCAGTTCAGTGGCCAGTGAATAATTTAGGCATCAGCTGGTGTGGCAAGATCGTATTACTTAGGAGAATCTAATATGTTCTGAACTTCAACATTAAACAGAACAAATGTTTCTTACTTTTGTGAGAAAACATTGAACTCCAAAGAATTTTGTATATATTATTTTCTAAAAAACAGTGTACTAAATTAAAAATTTGAACATCTAATTTCTTTTTCCAGCTGTCTTAGACAGTCTCTGGATATCACTAACTCATCTTCAATTAATTTTTCTCCCCAAGTCTTCCACACACACACCCCCCAACACTACAGATCAAGACTAGTAAAAGAACTATTTTCCTGGTTATTCAAGTGTTAGAAGCATTGAGTTCTTTGGCTTGACTGTTTCGTGCTATTCGTCTTATCATTATGTGACAAAATCCTATTGATTTTACCTCTGAGCTAGCTCACATATATATTTTGCCATACTTTTCTCACTGTTGTGTTCTGGTCTAGACTCCTGCATAAGGTTAGTAATTCTTTTTTAATTTTTTTCCTTTTTGCTGCCAGGAATACTGTGTTGAGAAGTAATTCTTTTTTTTTTTTTTTAACCAATAGTCTCTCCCTCTTCCAGTCCTGCAGTGTTAGAGATGTGTTATGAATTATTTAAGAGACCACAAAATTGTGCATATTTTCCTACTACTTCAGTTTCCCTGTTTAGTTAAGTATAGACACACAGGTTTGGTGTGCCTTTTCTCTATTTTCTTAACTCCTTTTCTTATTATAGTAAATATGTTTATTATAGTATATAATTTATCATTTTAACCTTTTTTTCCCTGAGACAGAGTCTTAGTATGTCACCCTTGGTAGAGTGCTGTGGCTTCACAGCTCACAGCAACATCAAACTCTTAGGCTTAAGCAGTTCTCTTGCCTCAGCCTCCCAAGTAGCTTGGACTACAGGCACCTGCTACAGTGCCCAGCTATTTTTTTCTTCTAGTTATCACTGTTGTTTTTAGCAGGCCTGGGACAGGTACGAACCTGCCAGTCTCTGTGTATGTTGCTGGTATCCTAACCACTGAGCTCCGGGCACCAAGCCCATTTTAACCATTTTTAAGTCTACGATTCAGTGACATTAATTATTCAATTTTGTGCAAACATCACTACTATCTTTGCAAACAAATATTCTATGTTCACTAAGCAATAAGTCCTCACACTACCTTCACCTCCTATCTTCCCAGCCCCTGGAAACCTCTAATCTACTTTCTGTCTTTATGAATTTGATTATTTAATATGATTACATTTTTTTTTTTTTTTTGAGACAAGAGTATCACTGTTGCCTTAGGCTAAAGTGCCATGGCATTAGAGCTCACAGCAACGTCAAACTCCTGGACTCAAGTGATCCTCTTGCCTCAGCCTCCCCAGCTGGGACCATAGGCGTCCACCACAATGCCAGGCTAATTTTTCTATTTTTGGTAGAGACGGGCGTCTTGCTCTTGCTCAGCCTGGTCTTGAACTCTTGAGCTCAAACAATCCACCTGCTTCAGCCTCCCAGAGTGCTAGGATTATAGGAGTGAGCCACCGCAACTGGCCTATTTACCTATTTTAGATAGTTCATGTAAGTGAAACCATAAAATATTTATCATTTCATGTTTCGCTTATTTTACTTACCATAATGGTTTCAAGGTTTAGCCATGTGCTACATATCAGAACTTCATTCCTTTCATGGCTAAATAATATCCAATATATTGAGCATATATATATACACCACATTTTTTTTTTTTTTTTTGGGCAGAGTATTAACTATGTCACCCTTAGTAGGGTGCTGAGGTTTGGCCGCACAGCTCACAGTAAACTCAAACTCCTGGACTCAAGTGATCCTCTTGCCTCAGCCTCCCCAGCTGGGACTACAGGCACCCGCCATAATGCCTGGCTATTTTTTTTGTTGTTGTTGAAGTTGTCATTGTTGTTTAGCAGGCCTGGGCCAGGTTCAGACCCGCTAGCCTTAACCACTGGTTTACTGGTCCACTGGTGCTGACCCATACACCATATTTTGTTTATTCATTTATCTATTGATGAACATGTGGGTTGTTTCTACTTTTTGGTTTTTGTGAATAATGCTGGTCTGAATATTGAGTTGTCTTTTTTGTTGTTGAGTTGTAGGAGTTCTTTATGTATTTTGGTTGTTAAATTTTCCTCAGAAATATGATTCATAAATAATTCTCCCATTCTGTGGGTTATCTTTTACTCTTTTGGTAGTGTTTTTAATTTAATTTTTTTTTTTTTTTTTAGACAGTCTTACTTTGTCGCCCTTGGTAGAGTGCCATGGCATTACGGCTTACAGCAAGCTCCAACTCTTGAGCTTAAGAGATTCTCTTGTCTCAACTCCTGAGTAGCTGGGACTTACAGGAACCTACCATAAAGCCCAGCTATTTTTTAGAGACGGGGTCTCTCACTTGCTCAGGCTGGTCTTGAATCTGTAAGCTTCAGGCAGTCTACCTGCCTTAGTCTCCCAGAGTGCTAGAATTACAGGTGTGAGCCACTGCGCCCAGCCTGATTTTTTAATCTTGATGAAATTCAGTTTATCTGTTTTTTCTTTGGTTGCTTTTGCTTTTGGTGTAAAATTTAGGAAACCATTGGCAAATACAAGGTCATGAATATTTCCGCCTATGTTTTCTCGTATTATAATTTTAGCTTTTAAATTTAGGTTTTTGCTTCATGTTGAGTTAAATTTTAGTATGTGGTAGGGGTCCAACTTCATTCTTTTTTTAATGTGAGCATCTAGTTTTCCCAGCACTATTTGTTGAAGTGGCTTCTTTCCCCACTGACAGTCTTGGTACCTTTGCTGGAAACGAGCAGCCCATAAATGTGAGGGGTTATTTCCAGACTCAGTTGTATTCCATTGGTCTGTATGTTTGTCCTTAAGTCAGTATTACACTGTTTTGATTAATGTGGCTTTGTAGTTAAATTTTTTTTTTTTATTAAATCATAGCTGTGTACATTGATATGATCATGGGGCATCATACACTAGCTTCATAGACCGTTTGACACATTTTTATCACACTGGTTAACATAGCCTTCCTGGCATTTTCTTAGTTATTGTGCTAAGACATTTACATTCCACATTTACTAAGTTTCACATATACCCTTGTAAGATGCACCGCAGGTGTAATCCCACCAATCCCCTTCCCTCTATCCACCTCTCTCCACCCTCCCCTCCCTTTCCCCCTTCCCCCTATTCTTAGGTTATAACTGGGTTATAGCTTTCATGTGAAAGCCCTAAATTAGTTTCATAGTAGGGCTGAGCACATTGGGTACTTTTTCTTCCATTCTTGAGATACTTTACTAAGAAGAATATGAAAAATGTAGTTAAATTTTGTAATTGGTAAATGTGAATCCTCTGATTTTAATTTTCTTTTTCAAGATTTCTTTTTAGCTATTCTGGGCCCCTTGAAAGCCCGTATGAATTTTAGGTTAGGATTTATCATTCTGCAAAAAATGCTGTTGGGAACTCTGATAGGGATGACATTGAATCTATTGCTTTGGATGGTATTTGGTTTGGTATCTTAGCAATATTAAGTCTTCTATCCCATGAACGTGAGTTGTCTTTCCATTAATTTAGGTTTTCTTTAATTATTTTAGTAATGCTATATAGTTTTTAGCCTGTAAGTCTTTTGCCTCTTTGGTTGAATTTATTCCTAAATATTTTATTCTTTTTGGTGCTATCATAAATGGAATTGTTTTCTAGATTTCCTTTTCAGATCACATATTACTAACATATAGAAATACAACTGACTCTTGTTTCTTGGTTTTATGTCTGCCCCTTTATTGACAACATGTTGACTTATAAATGGCTTTGTGTGTTCGAATGAGAATTAATCACTTCACTTAACATTGCTTAACATTTCATTCCTTTCTCATGTGAGTATTCTTGTCAGCAAATCACAAACTCTAATGACTTTGTGGAAACTTAAAATCAGTGGTGTCAAGATTATGACATGCTCTTGGCCTTGAAATTTCTGTGCAGTTGGAAAAAGTTGACAGAGTTGATTTTCAAAAAAAGGATTTCAATACTTTAAAATAATATGTGAGTAGTATGTTTCTGTACTCAGAAAGTATTTGGTGACTTTTTCAACAGGTTTTGTAGGTAACCCTGATAATACAATTGCTTTATTGTATTAAAGCAATGTTGTTACATCAAGAAATCTTTGAATGTTCTGTCTCTCTGGTAGGAAGCTGGTTTGTATTTTACTAAAGTGGTCCCAGGCATTTTAAGTGTTTGTAGGGTGTGCGTGTGCATGTTTGCTTTATCCTCCCTCAAGGCTAAATCATCAGCTGTTCCTAAAGATAAAACATTTATATTGAGGCTGTTGTGCTGCACAGCAAATAATTTTAGACCTGGATGATACTGTATAAAACATTTACATAGACATTTAGTTTAGCTTACTTTATAAAAGAGGCACCTGAAATCCAAGTATACTTAAGTAAGAATTGGCATACCAACATTTCTTTTTTCTTTATTATTAAATCATAGCTGTGTACATTAATGCAATCGTGAGGTACAATGTGCTGGTTTTATGTATAATTTGAAGTATTTTCATCTAACTGGTTAACATAGCCTTCACGGTATTTTCTTAGTTATTGTGTTAAGATTATATTCTACATTTAGTAAATTTCACATGTACCCTTGTAAGATGCACCATAGGCATGGTCCCACCAATTATTCTCCTTCCACCAATCCTCTACCCTCCCCTCCACTCCCTATCCACTTTCCCCATATTCTTGGGCTATAATTGGGTTATAGCTTTCATATCTAGGGCTGAGTACATTAGATACTTTTTCTTCCATTCTTGAGATACTTTGCTAAGAAGAATATGTTCTGGCTCCATCCATGTAAACATGAAAGAGGTAAAATCTCCATTTTTTAAGGCTGCATAATATTCCATGGTGTACATATACCACAATTTATTAATCCATTTGTGGGTCTGTGGGCACTTGGGCTTCTTCCATAACTTAGCAATTATGAATTGGGCTGCAATAAAAATTCTGGTACAAATATCTTTGTTATAATGTAATTTTTGGTCTTCTGGATATATGCCTAGTAGAGGAATTGTAGGATCAAATGGCAGGTCTACTTTTAGATCCCTAAGTGTTCTCCAAACATCTTTCCAGAAGGAACGTATTAGTTTGTATTCACACCAGCAGTGTAGAAGTGTTGCATATCAACATTTACGAAGAATTCTTTTACTTAATGTTTACATGTATGTTATGTGAGCATATGTGATTTTGAATAATAGCAAAATAAATAGAAAACTGCCCTGAATATCTATGGGTATACCCTTTGTAAATGATAAAATGCAGTTGTAGAAACTAGCAATCTATGATTGTAAGAGTCACCTGAAAACTGGATGCCACTGTCAAATGAACTATTTTTTTAGAATTTATTTAGGAGGGGACAGTGCCCCTGGCTGAAAGAGTAGGCCACCAGTCCCATATACCAGAGGTGGTGGGTTCAAACCCAGCCCTGGCCAAAAACTGGGGAAGGGGGGGGGGGGAAGAATATTTAGGAGAAATAAATCTGTTGAGAGAATTTATGTTTGAGTAATATGGTTATAAAGCTATGTAACATGACCTAAGTATGTGTTTGAATTTATTAAAGATTTTATTTGCTCTAAATTGTATTTCATTAACATATAACCCCCTCAGAGAGCATGCCATTGAATTAGGAACAAGGTTTTAAATTAAATACTCCTGTATCTTAGATACAACTATTTATTTCAAGGGCTTCTAAGAAAATATCTTACTTTGCAGTGGTTCATATGGGGCGTTAAATAAAACTCTGTTTTCCAACAAAGATAGAATTTAAGTCATAAAGTGAAATAATATGGGTAGGTCTGATGATGGTAAATAATGACTAGTAAGTGATTATGTTACTGCATTTATTCACAGGCGTCAAAGTCTGGTTCTTCCTTTTATTGTTTTACCTTGAACAAGTTGTTGAAACTTTCTAAGCCTCAGTTTACTGGTAAAATGATAATACCTCAAAAACTTGTTGTGAAACGCCACAATGCACATGAAACTCTTAATCTATATTAATCTTGGGATACTATATACATTTTGTAAATAGGAGTTATATTAAGAAAAAGGAATGGTGTGGTTTAAAAGAAAATTACACAGTGATAACGATATACCATCCCCCTTGGTTGTTTCTGAGTGGCCTGCCTTTGGTATATGTGTTACTGTTGCTTTTCAGAGTAGAATCTTTGAAAGTCTACAAACAGTGGTTGAACTTGTGTGAATAATGATAAATATACCATTTTGTTCCTAAGCTGTTGTATTGAAATCTGAGACAGTATTATACGTATATAACTTGATAAACATTTGTAATGTGACCATACCTATATAACTTACCTCTCCATATCAAGCTGATTATTTGTGTATTCTACCTTTTGCCGCTTTTAATATGTGCTTGGCTGTCTTTGTCTTGGGGGGTGTGTGTGTGTGTGTGTGTGTGTGTGTGTATAATTTTCAAATAGATTCCCAGTGGAACTTTTGGGGAAATATCTTCTGGTATGTGGCTTGTTTTTTCACTTTGGTAAAGCTGTCATAAGTGAAAGCGTGGTCTTAATTTTAAGATCACTAACTTGGATTATATTTTTCAGTAATTTACTTTGTGATTAATGCCATTGATGTCCTACATAAGAAATGTTTACCTTCATCTAAGGCAATTATGATGTTTGGCTATGTTTTCTTTTAAAAACTGTACTTTTCATCTTTACATGTGGGTCTGCCGTCCATCTGGAGTTGATTTTTTGTGTATGGTTTGAGGTAGGGATGAAGATACATTTTTTATTTCTCACGTGGATATCCTTTAACTGAGCATGGTTTATTCTACTGTATGTTAGTGACAAATGCCATAATCATAAATTAGGTGATCATTTGTATACAGATGTGTTGTTGGACTCTTTATTCTTCTGTTCTAGTCATCATTTTGTCTACTGCCAGTGTCACAGTATATCATTTCCATAATTGGTAGTATAAATCCTCCTGCTTGTTCTTCAAGGACCTGTTTTTGGTCCTTTGTATTTCTAGATGAATTTTAGAATCTGTCGATTTCTGCAAAGAACATTTTAATTGTCAAAGTCTATTGTCCTCAAAATATGCTTTGGGAGATGCTCTCTTTCAGCATGTTAGTGATGCCATTCTCTTTTATTCTGGCTTCTATTATTTCTCTAGAAAATTGTCTCCTTTGATGGCCAGATATTCCCCCCCCCCACTTGCATTTTATCATTTTTTTTTCACTTAAGCAATTGACTTAATAGTGTGTGTGAGATTCTGTTTGGGGCTTATAGAATTTCTTGAATTTGTTACTTAATAACTTTCCTCAATTTTCTAACACTTTCCAGCAGCATCTCTGCAAGTATTTCTTTAAACCCATTTTTCCCCCCTTAATTTTCGCATTTAAGTTGTACATATATGAGACTTTAAAAAGGATGTGCTGTGTGTTTCTGATGCTTTCCCCTTAGGCCAATGGTTCTCAACCTTCCTAAGGCTATGAACCTTTAATACAGTTCCTCATGTTGCGGTGACCCCCAACCATAAAATTATTTTCGTTGCTACTTCATAACTGTAATTTTGCTGCTGTTATGAATCATAATGTAAATATCATATGCAGGATGTATTTAGGTGACCCCTGTGAAAGGGTCGTTTCACCCCCAAAGGGGTCGCGACCCATAGGTTGAGAACTGCTGCCTTAGGCCTTATACTCTTTTCTTATATTTCCTTTCGTTGTTTTCTGTTTCAATATGTATATTTTCTTTTCTTTCCTTTTTAAAGACATGGACTTGCTCTGCTACCCTGCCCTGGAGTGCAGTGGGCCTGACTGCAGCTCCCTGTAGCCATGAGCCCTTAAACTGTACTGACCTCAAATGATCCAATGATCCTCCCATCTTGGCTGCCCAGAATGCTAGGATTATAGCTGTCAGCCATTTTGCCACCCAAACTTGTTTTTTCTAAAGTATATTTATAAATTCAAGTTCTCTGGTGAGATTCTCTATCATTTCCTTCATTTTCTTGGACATTTCTATTGTTATTTTAAAGTCTCTATCTCATAATTTTGATAGCTGGGTAACTGGGGATGCTTGTATTGATTTCTTTTACCTTTATTTATTTTTTTTTTGCATTTGATTATATTTCTTGTTAGTCTGATAACTTTGTTTTGGAGCATTGGATCTTGGGTATGAAAGGCTTGAGCTGTGCTTTTTTTTTTTTTTTGTAGAGACAGTCTCACTTTATCGCCCTGGGTAGAGTGCCATGGCGTCACACAGCTCACAGCAACCGCCAACTCCTGGGGCTTAGGTGATTCTCTTGCCTCAGCCTCCCGAGTAGCTGGGACTACAGGCATCTGCCACCACGCCCGGCTATTTTTTTGTTGCAGTTTGGCTGGGGCCAGGTTTGAACAAGCCACCCTCGGTATATAGGGCCAGTGCCCTACCCACTGAGCCGCAGGTGCCACCCTTTTTTCTTTTCTTTCTTTTTTTTTCTTAGACAGTCTCACTTTGTTGCACTCAGTAGAGCGCTGTGGCATCATAGCTTACAGCAACCTCAAACTCTCGACTCAAGCCATTCTCTTGCCTCAGCCTCCCAAGTAGCTGGGACTACAGGTACCTGCCACAATATCCAGCTATTTTTAGAGATCTCACTCTGGTTCAGGCTGGGCTGGAACCTGTAAGTTCAGGCAGTACCCGCCTCAGCCTCTCAAGTGGGAGGATTATAGGCATGAGCCACTGCGCCCAGCTTGAGCTATGCTTTTCAACATGGTAACCACTAATCGCTTGTGGCCGTTTAAGTTTAAATTTAAAGTAATTAAATTTTCTTTATATTTCTTTCCTCAGACTCATTAGCCACATTTCCAGTGCTCAATAGCTACACGTACAGATAGTACAGATAGAGAACATTTCTATTGCAGGAAGTTCTGTTGGACATTGCCATGCTTGGGTCTCTGGATGATGTCTTCTCCAGAGAAAATGTAGTTTTATTCTGGAAGACCGGTTGAGTAGGCCGACCATGTTTTCCAGGTAAGATTGGTCTGTTTTAGTTTGCCTTTGTTCCAGTGGTCAGAAGGCTGAGGTATCTGTCAGGGCCCTTTACTAACACGGCAGGTTCTAACTCTAGTTTTCTGGGTTTTGTTGTCCCAGCCAGTGGGACTGTTGCAGGCTCTTGGTCACTGCTTTCTTGTTCAGCCTTTATCCCTCACTGTGAATTGTTGACTACTTCAAGGAACTGTAAGGCTCACATTAATAATTTTTTTTCTTTACTCTGGGACTTTATTCTTTCAAGTCTTGGCTACTAGTTTTGTCTGCTCTCCGATGACTTCACACATCTGTTTTTTTAATAGCCTTTTTTTCTTTCTTTTGTTTTTTTAAAGACAGAGTTTTGCTCTGTTGCCTAGGCTTAGAGTACAGCGGTGCAATCATAGGTCAGTGTAGCCTCAAACTCCTGGGCCCAAGTGATCCTCCCTCCTCAGACTCTCTAGTAGCTGGGGTTACAAGTATTAACCACCATGCTTGGCCAATTTTTTTTTTTTTTTAAGAAATGGGGTCTTGGGCAGTGCCTATGGCTTAGTGGGTAGGGCGCTGGCCCCATATACTGAGGGTGGCAGGTTTGAACCCCGCCTGGCCAAACTGCGACAAAAAATAGCTGAGTATTCTGGAAGGCGCCTGTAGTCCCAGCCTCTCTGGAGGCTGAGGCAAGAGAATCGCCTAAGCCCAGGAGCTGGAGGTTGCTGTGAGCTGTGATGTCACAGCATTCTACCGAGGGCAATAAAGTGAGACTTTGCCTCTAAAACAAACAAACAAACAAACAAACAAACAAAACAAAAAGAGAGAGATGAAATGGGTCTTGCTATATTGCTCAGGCTGGTCTTAAACTCTTGGCCTCAAGTGATGCTATTGCCTCTGCCTTTTAGAATTACAAACATGAGCTATTGTACCCAGCCTATTAAACTGTTTTTTAGAGCAGTTTTAGCTTTATGGCAAAATTAGCAGTAGGTATGGAGAGTTCCTACACACCCACTGCAGCTGCAACATAGAGCCTCCCCCACTATGGACTTCCTGCACCTCAGTGATTCATTAGTTACAGTTGAAGAACCTACATTGACACATCCTAGCCACTCACAGTATGTACACACAGCTTATTTATATGTCTGTTTTATCTAGTTTTATAGTTGTTCACTGCTCTCCTTTCCATTTTCTTTATTAGGGAGAATATAATTAAATATATTTGAAAGTCTTTGTGGCTCCTGGCAATTCCTTATAACTATTAATTGTTGGGATTACTGATTGTGATAGGAAATTACGCAGAGTGTGGTATGTGGAGGAGTTTTGTATTTGTGTGTTCTCGTAAATCCTGTTGGTCTAGATGTAGAAGTTGCTTATTGTAATCAGCTGTTTTGTAGGTTATCAAATATTCAAGAATTTAACATGTGGATTTAAAGTGGAATACATATTGTGTCTATATATGTTGGGTTCATTGAATATATTTTTAAGGAATGATTCAAGTTTGTAAAATACTCTGCCTGGGACTCTATGAACTATAAAACCAAATAAGAGACAGTTTCTGATCTTAAGGACCTTACAACTCTTCTTAATAGAGGTGGTAAGACACACTTAATAGAGGTGGTAAGACACAATAGAGGTGATAAGACCAGGAATATTTATAGGAGACACATTTTAATTTTATAAGATTTACATTTTCAGCCTGTTTTTTTCTTGCCACAATCATTTATGACTCTGGGAAAATCACTCAAGCACTTTCAACTTTAGATGCGTTTTCTTTTTTTTTTTTTTCTTGAGACAGAGCTCAAGCTGTTGCCCTGGGTAGAGTGCTGTGGTGTCACAGCTCACAGCAACTTCAAATTCTTGGGCTCAAGCAATTCTCTTGCCTCAGCCTCCCAAGTAACTGGAACTACAGGCGCCTGCCACAATGGTCGGCTATTTTTTTGTTGTAGTTGTCATTGCCGTTTAGCTGGCTGGGCCAGGTTCAAACCCACCAGCCTTGGTGTATGTGCCCGTTGCCCTTCCCACTGAGCTACGAGTGCCACCAATAATTTTAGATGCTTTTTGGATTAAGGGAAAGTAATTATATGTCATTTGCTTTTTGGTTTTATTGTTACAATAATCTAGAAAGGCAAGTTTATCCCTCATTTGCAAATGAATGAATTGAGGCTATAATGAACTTCATACCTTGCCTAAAGCCTAGAGTTTATAAGTAACTGTCCGAGTTGGGATCTGAATTCTGTTCTCTGTTACTTCACGGTCCGTATTCATTTGATCATACCAGCACATAACAAATTGTTCTGAGAAGCATTAAGAAGTGTGTCTTGAAAAATTGATGGATGTAGTAAGTTTTCTAATATGAGCTTTTTAAAATTAAGTATAAGATAACATCATTCCTGTGATAATCCTGCTGAAAATAGATAAACCAAATTTTCTTGTGAGGAAATAGTAAATAAACACAACTTGAAGGACATTTTATAAAATAACTGGTCTGTATCTTCAAAAATGACAGTCATGAAAACTACAGATGTAATGAGAGTATTATTGGAATTCTTTGTACTGTTTTTGCATCTTCTCTATAAATCAATTATGTCATCATAAACAGTTATAAGGAAATAAAGTATAAGAAAAAGACTCATATATTTGCTTATCTATTAGCACTCTGAGAGGCTTAGGCGGGTGGATTGCTTGACCTCTCAGGAGTTCAAGGACCGCCTGAGCAAGAGTGAGACCGCATCTCTTACTAATACCAGAAAAATTAGCTGGGCTTAGTGGTGTGTGCCTGTAGTCCTCTAAAGCAGGATCTCTTGAACCAAGGAGCCTGAGATTGCAGTGAGCTGTGATGAAATCACTGAATCTCTACTTGGGAAGACAGAATGAGATTTGTCTCCAAAAAAAAAAAAAGTTATGTTCCAAAGCTCCATGAGATTGTATGAGCTCACATAATGAATCATTGCTTAATCTTCTACATACTCATTAATACATAGGTATGCAGGCTTAGGCTTAAATAATGCATTTGATAATCATTTAATAGTTCATAAAATAAATATGATATATCTACATGGTTTGAGGAGCTTGGACTCCCAGTCAGACTGCATGGGTTTGTTTATAAGTCTCACCCCTTACTGAGAGACCTTGAAAGTTACAGTTTCCTCATCTCTGAAGTTGAGATAAGGTAGTATCTACCTCAAAAGGGTTTGTTGGGATTAAATAAGGTAAAGAATGTAAAACATTTAGCACAGACTCTGACTCTACTAAGATTTCAATCAGCATTTTTTGTTATTGTCAATAATTGTTATAAAATTAGAAAATTGAATTATTTATTACAGTTAAGTAGTTTTTGTTCTCTGATTTTGCCTAAACATACCTGCTACTGTGAGCTTCTGTTGCTGTTTTAGTGATGATACATTATAATTTTAAATATATCACACAGTCAAATAAATTTAAGACGTATTAGATTGTTCTGTACTTCCTAATCAACTGCAAATTAAAGATACTTGTGGTTTGGTGCCTGTAGCTCAGGGGTTAGGGTGCGAGCCATATACATTGGAGTTGGCGGGTTCGAACCCAGACTGGGCCTGCCAAGCAACAATGACAATCACAACAAAAAAATAGCCGGGCATTGTGGTGGGCACCTGTAGTCCCAGCTACTAGGGAGGCTTAAGCCCCAAAGCTAGACGTTGCTGTGAGCGGTGATGCTACGGTACTCTGCCAAGGGTGACGTAGTGACCCTCTGTTTCAAAAACAAAAAAAACAAAGATACTTGCATTTATCTTGTTATGTCACATAATAAGATATTTGAAAGAGCTATAAAATACAAATGCAATACAAATGTATGATGTTAATAATAATAGTACCTGTGTATGGGCTGTGATAATCAGGTATTACTATTTTATGTTCCAGTAGAATATGAACCAACATGTAATGAAGAGGCAACCTCAGTTGCTGACATTTTTCTTTTAATTTTCCACAAATGCATTTTGTATTACCCTACCAATTTAGCCTCTTAGCTTCTCTCTCTTAATGTAATTTAGTAATGTTCTCACAGTTTTCTCTTCTGTATCATGAGAGTGTTGGGTGATAGTGTAGCTATTCTTGGTAGATAAAACAGGAAGTACGGTGGCACCTGTGGCTCAAAGGAGTAGGGCGCCGGCCCCATATGCCGGAGGTGGTGGATTCAAACCCAGCCCTGGCCAAAAACTGGGAAAAAAAAACAAAAACCATGAAATACATGGGTGGTGCCTGTGGCTCAGTGAGTAGGGCACCAGCCCCTTATACTGAGGGTGGTGGGTTGAAACCTGGTCCCGGCCAAACTGCAACAAAAAATAGCCAGGCGTTGTGGCAGGTGCCTGTGGTCCCAGCTACTTGGGGGGCTGAGGCAAGAGAGTCGCCTAAACCTAGGAGTTGGAGGTTGCTGTGAGCTGTGACGCCATAGCGCTCTACCAAGGGCAACAAAGTGAGACTCTGTCTCTAAAAAAAAAAAACAAACATAAATACATAGTGCTGTCTGTAAACGAAAAGCATTTCTGAATGAAGTATTATCTATTGATCAGTCATAGGAAAGGCAAATTGTTGACGTATTTATCTTTTTGGTTTTAGGCTATCAGCTATGTATTTGGCATCTTGGTAATGAATATTAAATCTGTTTCCTACTCCCATCTCGGGTTCAAAATTTATTAGGCTTTGAAAACATTTGTTATTGCTGCTGTTCTTGGTACTTGGTGCTTTGATCGGGATCATTGTCCCACATACTTAGAAGATTAAGTGGCCTTGCAATAAGGATATTTTTAATTGTGATATTTTTAGCCTACGACACAAGCTACATGTGAATGAGTGTCTATTCTAAGAGCTTGCACTTTGATTACATTTCAACATGTTATTGGATAGTTGCGGTTGTAGTCGTAAAAGCTATCTGTATGAAGGTCTAATGTTCTGTAATCGTATTACCTCTTATGGCCACAATTTTCTTATTGCCAAAAACAGTCATAACTGTCCTGTTTGTAGAAGTGGTTAATTATCTCTTTTGAAATGCATTGTCCTTTCTAAGAGTGTTAAGGTTTTTTGTTGGTTGTTTTTAAAAAGCACCATTCTGCAGGATATTAACAGTCATCCTTTTGTTAGAGTTCCAGTTATAGAAATGCTCTTCCATATTTTTTATAAACTTTAGCTGCATTATAATCTGGTAGGATGCTTGGGGGTCCAGTGTTTAGAAGTCCTGTGCTTAGAAGAGGCTCATCTTGTGCTTAGAAGAGCCTCCTTTATGGGACCCCGATAGTGATAGAGTCTGTAAGGGACATCTCCAATATTCCTTCCCTCCTGAGAATACACATACCACTCCAAATGCATATATTAGAATGCTGTTCCTTATTATAAATTAAAATAAGTAAAATTCACTTAATATCTAATTTGATGATAATATTAGCAAAATATGAAGAATTCCTATAAAATCACAGGGGATAACAAATTTTTAAATATCAAACTTAAGAGATTTTTTTTTTTTTTTCAGAATAATTATCAAGGGGTGCAAGTGTTTTCGTTAACTGGATTTCTTGTGTAATGTTTAAATCAGGGCTTTTGGTATGCCTGTCACTAGAATAGTGTTCATTGTACCCAGTAGTGCTTTTATTACACACGTAACCCCCTCTCCCTGTCTTGGTTTCTCATGTCCTTTACGTTGCATTTTGCCCATGTGGTACCCATCTGTTAGCTCCCGCTTATTAGTGAGGACATATGGTGTTTGGTTTTGCCATTCTGAGATACTTCACTTCAGGATAATGGTCCCCAGATTCATCCACATTGCTGTGAATGACATTATTTCATTCCTTTTTATGGCCAATTAGTACTCTATGGGGTGTGTGTATACCCCCCCCCCCATTTTCTTTTTTTAGAGACAAGAGTCTTACTTTGTCACCTGTGGTAGCATGCTGTGGCATCACAGCTCACAGCAACTTCTAGCTCTTAGGCTTTGGCGATTCTCTTGCCTCAGCCTCCCGAGTAGCTGGGACTACAGGCACCCGCCACAACGCCTGGCTATTTTTTGTTGCAGTTTGGCCGGGGCTGGGTTTGAACCCACCACCCTCAGTATACAGGGCTGGCGTCCTACTCACTGAGCCACAGGCACCGCCTAACATCCCACATTTTCTTTACTCATAAATCGAAGGGCACTTAGGTTGATTCCACATCTTTGCAATTGTGAATTGTGCTGCAGTAAACATTTGATGCAAGTGTTTTTTTGATAAAATGCCTTCATTTCCTTTTGATAAATACCCAGCAGTGGAATTGCTGGACCAAATGATAGGTCTACATTTATTTTTCATTGCAGGATCTCCATACTGTTTTATATAGAGGTTGCGCTAATTTGCAGTCCCACCAACAGTGTATAAGAGTTCCTTTCTCTCTGCATCCATGCCAGCATCTATTGTTTTTTGACTTTTTTTTTTTTTTTTTTTAAAGAGACAGAGTCTCACTTTATCGCCCTCAGTAGACAGCTCACAGCAACCTCCTGAGCTTAGGAGATTCTCTTGGCTCAGCCTCCCGAATAGGTGGGACTACAGGCGCCCTCCAGAAAGCCCAACTATTTTTTGTTGCAGCTTGGCCGGGGTCGTGTTCAAACTTGCCACCCTAGGTATATTGGGCTGGTGCCCTTACCCACTGAGCCACAGGTGCCGCCCTGTGATTTGACTTTTTAATAATGTCCTAGCCATTCTGATAGGGGTAAGGTGGTATCTCACTATAGTTTTAATTAGCATTTTCTTGATTATTAGTGAATATTAAGCGTTTTTTTCACATTTTTTTTATCATTTGTCTATCTTCTTTCAAAAAACTTTTGTTCATATCTTTTGCCCAGAGATGCCTGTTTTAGAAATAATAAAACATTGTGGAAATGTGTACCTTTCTTAACTCATTGCCAGGTTGATTCTTCATTGATAATTGCTGAAAAAACTTGCAGGGCGTATTCTTCCCTAGGGTAGCTGTGCTTGTAAAGACAGTTGTTTATCTATGCCTGCATTTTTATAACCACTTTAGCTCTTTGCTGCCTTTTGTTAGGTATAGAGCTTTAACTTGTAAGAATTGGCTTGTGTGCATGACATTGAATCAGTATCTATGAATAATCGCTCTTACTGATAGTAGACAGTCACATTCACTGCTGAGCTCATTTCCTAGCTGCCTCTGTAAAAGGATGATTCAATCATCTTTAGGAAGACAGAATCTCCCAAAATAAGAGGCTTATATTAACTAAGGGGTATACAGAGGATGTCTATGTATTTAATATAAATACATTATTTATATATAAATATATAAATATAATATAAAATATAATATAAAAACCATTATTTATGGTTAAGATGAATGCATGCTTAAAGATCAGGAAAAGAGCATAGCAAAATGTCAGCTAGAGTTCTTTTAACATAAGCATATTTATATTTCATATTTTATGATCAGTATCTTTTTTTCTTTTTTGGAGACAAAGTATCACTCTGTCTCCCCAACTAGAGTGCAGTGATGTCATCATAGCTCACTACAACCTCAAACTCTTGGGTTCAAGAGATCCTTCTGCCTTAGCTTCCTGAGTAGCTGGAACTACAGGTGCATACCACTATACCCAGCCTACTTTTTCTGTTTTTAGTAGAGATGCAGTGTTGCTCAGGCTGTTTTTGAACTTCTGAGCTCAAGCAGTCTTCCCATCTTGGCCTCCCAGAGTGCTGGGATTATATTCATGAGGCACCATGCTGGGCCTTCGTATTAATTTTTAAAATCAAAGATGATGAGTTTAAAGAGAAAAAGAACATGTTAATGATAAGTATAGCATCTGGTGGGAGAACTTTCAGTAAGATAAAAGTCCAATAGTTTTGGTGATCCTAGTTATTTATGTTAAGGTGTTTAAGGTGTGGTGATTGAAGGCCTGGATTCTGAAGCCATAAAACCTGGATTTGAGTAACAGATGTACTTTCACTGTGTGGCCTTATGCAGGTTACTTACCCTTATTTCTATTACTTCAGCTCTTAGAAGCAGTTGTATGACTGTCAAATGTGTTAGTATTTATGAAGCACTTAAAACATTGTTTGGTTCATAGTAAGTGTTATATGGGTACTTGACATTACTACTATTACTGTGTATTTTAATAAGGATTTATAAGGATGAAAAAAAATTTTTTTTGAGACAGTCTCACTATGTCGCCCAGTAGAGTGCTGTAGCATTATAGCTCACAGCAACCTCAAGCTCTTTGGGCTTAAGTGATTCTCTTGCCTCAGCCTCCCAGGTAGTTGGGACTATAGGTGCCCACCACAACCCCTGGTTATTTTTTTGTTGCAGTTGTCATTGCTGTTTAGTAGGCCCGGGCAAGGTTCGAACCCACCACCCTTGGTGCATGTACATGTGGTCGGCACTGTAACCACTGTGCTATGGGCGCCTCCCGGGATGAAAAATTTTTTTAAAGGCAGCAAAATCATCCCTTCTTTGAAAGTTAAAGACCAATTTATCATTTGTTTATCATAATAAATGGTTTCTCATGTTATGGAACTATTAGAAAATATAGGTCATTATTTTCCCGTTCTTTGGAAAATAAAATTAGAGCATAACTTTATTGAATTGCTAAAAATGACTTCTGGGTCAATTTCTAGGCTTTCAATTAGTTGGGCTTCCTGTGTTTCTATGAGTCAAAAGATCTCTTAATTTGAGGTGGTGTGGAATAGAAAAAGAGGCTTTGGAATCAGGTATTTAAAGCTCAGTCTTACCATTCTGAGTAAGTTTGGACAGTGCATTTGTTACCTGTTGCTGTGTGACAAACAACTTCAAAACTTAGTTGCTTCAGAACTATGAATTATTCTGTGCATTGGCTGTACTCAACCCAGGGACTTTTCCAAAAGTTCTACATGGAACATTGTGTTCATCAAGTTTTTTTTTTTTTTTTTTTTTTAATCTTGGGGTAGAACAACAACACAGTGACCTGCTTTTAAAACATTTCTTTAAATGAGATAATGCATTGAGTTACTCCCATGGTTCCTGGCCCATTGTTAAAGCTCAGTGAATAGTACTTGTTTTACTTACAGAGTCATGTATGTGTGTTTCAGTTGTCTTCTATGCAGAATGGCTACTATTTATTTATTTATTTTTTGAGACAGAGCCTCAAGCTGTCACCCTGGGTAGAGGGCTGTCTCCTGCCTCCGTCTCCCAAGTAGCTGGGACTACAGGCGCCTGCCACAACACCCCGCTATTTTTTGGTTGTAGTTGTCGTTGTTTGGCAGACCTAGGCTGGATTCAAACCCGCCGATTCTGGCATATATGGCTGGTGCCTTAGCCACTTCAGCTATAGGCGCCGAGCCACAGAATGGCTACCATTAGCAGTTCCTTATTGATACCTGTTCAGCTCATATATTTGATTTAATAAAAGATTTCTTAGCTTCCCTGAATGAATGCATGTTAATGGTTTTGTTGGTTGATCAATTCATTGAACAAATAGGGAGTGAGTGACTACTATGTGCCAGGCAGTGTTCTGTGTGCTGGTAACACAGCATTGAAAGAATTAAAAGTTCTTTCCCCTATGGAATTTACATTCTAGTGAGATGGGGAGCCGTAGACAATAAGCCAACATGGTTATCAGTTCATTATAGTCAAGCAGAACAAGGGAGGAAAGGCAAGCACCGTGTGTGTGTGTGTGTGTGTGTGTGTGTGTGTGTGTGTGTGTCTTACTTTTCTATTTAAGCTGGTCAGGGAAAGCCTTTCTTTCTTTCTTTCTTTTTTTTTTTTTTTTTTATTATTGAGACAGTCTTCTCATTATGTTGCCCTTGGTAGAGTGCGGTGGTGTCACAGCTCACAGCAACCTCAAACTCTTGGGCCCAAGCAATTCTCTTGCCTCAGCCTCCCAAGTAGCTGGGACTACAGGCACCTGCCACAACCCCCAGCTATTTTTTTTGTTGCAGTTGTTTAGCTGGTCCAGGCCAGGTTCAAACCACCACCCTTAGTGTATGTGGCTGGTGCCGTAACCACTGTGTTACGGGCGCTGAGCCAGGGAAAGCCTTTCTAATAAGATGACCTTTGAGCCAGAACACTTAATAGTGAAGGGATCAAGTCTTGGTGTTCCTCTGCCTGGTACCCACTTCTCACAGGTATCTTTAATTGTAAAGGTTTTGAGGCAGGAATTATGGTGTGGAATAATACAGAAGCCGGTGTAGCTGTATCAGAGCAAGCAAGTGGGAAAATGGCAGGAAATAACCAGATGTAGCTAAGGGCTGTATCTTCTAAGCCACTGTGAGGAATTTGATTAATACTGGGATAGGAAGCTATCAGGATTTTAAGGAGAGAAATGAGTGGTCTTGTTTGTGTTTTCAGTGAATCACTCAGGCTGCTAGATGGGGAATAGATGGTAGAGGGTAAGGACAGAAGCATGAAGAACAGCGAGGAGGCTCCTGCTGCCATCCAGATGAGGTGGTGTTGTCTGGATTAGGGCGGTGGCAGTATAGGTACAGCAAAGTGATTGAGTTCTGTAGGACTTTGGAGATAGAGTCAGTGGGATTTGCTCATAAACATTTGAAGTGAAAGGAAGAGAAGAGTCACATTTGATTCTCACAGTTTTGGGGGCCTGAGAAACGAAAAGGTATATAGATTTATCATTTACTGAGATGGGAAAGGCTTGAGGAGAAGCGAGTTTGGGGGGAATTAGAGGTTCTTTTTGAACATGTTCAGTTCGAGATGGTGCTAATAAACATTCCAGAACAGGCTTGAGGAGACAATTGGATGCATAACTCTGGGGTTTAGTAGTGAGGCCTGGAGAGGCATGTTGGGGAGTCTTAAGATTATGTGCAATATTTAAAACTGTGATTGAATGAGAGATGACATAAGGGAAGTAAAAGGAGATAGAAAAATAGAAAAAGTAGATGTCCAAAGGCTGAGCCCTGGGGCACCCCAGAGTTTAAGAGAGGGAAGATAAAAAGGGAACTAGCAAAAGGAATGTGAGAAGGTTGTGCTAGTGAACCAAGGAGAACAAAGAGTTCTGGCACCCTGGAATTGAAGCACACATAGTCATTAAAGCCGGAGAGCATAATAAGCTGTGTTGAATGATGCAAGTTAGGTGAATTAGGGATGTGGCAAGGAATGGCCGATGGTGACCTTGACAAATGCTATTTTGTTGGAGTGATAGAGTATTTAAAGCTCAAATAGAGTGAGTTCAAGACAGGGGTAGAATTGGAGGCAGCTTGTATAAACTGCTTTCAAGAAGGATTGGTATAAATGGGAACAGAGAATGGGGTGATAGTTGAAACAGGATATATAAATCAAGAGTTTTTCTTTTTTTTAAGATGGGAGATGTGGGCCAGGCGCACTGACTCACATCTATAAACCTAGGACTCGGGGAGGCTGAGGTAGGTGGATCCCTTGAGCTCAGGAATTTGAGACCAGTCTGAGAAAGAGTGAAACCCCATCCCTAAAAAAAAAGAGCCCAGTGTTGTAGTGGGCACCTGTAGTCCCAGCTACTGGGGAGGCTGAGGCAAGAGGATCACTTGAGCCCAAGAGTTTTTGAGTTTGCTCTGAGCTATAATGCCATGGTACTCAACTCCAGGGCCACTAAGGTGAGACTCTGTCTCAAAAAAAAAAAAAAAAAAAAAGAAAGAAAGATAGAAAAGAAGAGAAAATGCTCTAAAATTGATTATGGTGATGATACATTTCTGTAAATAAACTAAAAGCAATTGAATTGTACTGCTTACATGGTGAATTTTATGTTGATACTTTTTTTTTTGAGAAGGAAAGAGAAGTTTATTAATTTACCGGCAAATGAGGAGGGATAGCAGATCCCTGTCTCAAAGTACCAGCATCCCCACCTCTGTTATTTTAAGAACACTTTTCACACCTGCCTCTACCTCAGAGAAAACTGTTCAGATTTTAGTAGGTTATGTTTATTGAGTTTTACCATTTATTCATCTTTTTCAGGTTTGTGCTGCATTTCTCTGGTATCTCACTGCTGTCAAAAGTAGAGAGAAGTGGCTGGGCATGCTAACGCCTATAATCCTAGCCTGCAGTCTCAGCTACTTAGGAGGCTGAGGCTAGAGGGTCGCTTGAGCCCCAAGAGTTTGAGGTTGCTGTGAGCTGTGATGGTGTACTGCACTCTACACAGGGTGACAGAGTATAGAGAAGCATGTGGCTCTAACTTTATAGGAGCATCACCATGAGAAGGATGGCTGTACCTTTCATTCCTACTGAGTGGGATGTTACCTGACAGAATCACTAGTTCCTGACCCTTAGCTTTGTCATTTCAGAAATTATTTGGTCAGTGTTCTCAACTTGACCAGACACTTGTTCTGTCACTAAATGCACAAGAAGCTGAGTATATCGGAATTATTCTTAGTTTAAGTTTGATGAGGGAAGAAGACTTTAGGCAAAATGGATAGTCCTGTTGCCCTTACATTGTAGGAAAACTAAGTTGGGAGCCATATTGTGATCAATATTTTCTTGATCATGAAATCAGCACACAAGTTCATGGTTTATTATTGTTTACAATGATAACCCAAGGCATCCGTCTCTATCGGTTATCATAATAATTGTTTTGAGAACCAGACATGCTGAGTTTCTGAATGGAGACTCCCTTTTTCCTAATAGGGCTGGGTTTCTTCTGCCAGTAATCGAATATTTGACTTAAAAAAGCAGAAAAAATGGAATAAAGCAAATGAAATTTTCTGACCATCTTTTTTAAGTGACCATTTTCATTTCACTACATTCTTATTGGGGTATCTATTGCCTGTATTTTCTTCTAGTACTCTTGCAGTAGCCCCCGTCTCTAAAAATAGCTGGGCGTTGTGATGGGTGCCTGTAGTCTCAGCTCCTCGGGAGACTTGAGAAATTACCCACAGTTCTGCTTAACCACTTACAATATTTTTCCAACTTGTCCACTTTATGCTTCATGTCAGTGTTTCCAGATTTTAGAGGACAAAGGATTTGCTCTTAATAAATATAGATAAATAAATATAGATAAATTTGAATAAAGACACATGGTAATAAAAAATGGAAAAGAAAAACAGCATTTTAGACATAGATTGGCCTTGTTATCCCATTACCTAAACTGTTGAGTTTGTGGATTTCATGCTGGCCTTCTGATTGTCACTTATTATTTATAGATTGAAAGACAAAAGGTGTAATTGTACTCTCCATTTAATGGGCATGTTTAATGTGTGCCTCGATTGATGTCTATTCCCTGCTACGTCCAGCACTGCAACATTATGAACGCTCAGAAGGGAGTTAAGGCAGATGAATACTTTGGGAGAACTTTCTGTAGGAACAGAGGAGAAGATTTAAGAGTGGTCTTCTAGTCAGAATTCCAGCTATAGTCATTTATAAATGTTTATATAAAAATATATTTAGCCCAGGGAAAGAATTTGAGAGCTGATTAAGATGAAACCATTAAACTCAGCTTTATTTACTACTGACAGATGGATGTGTTTATTCTTTCAGTGCACAGTTTAACTTTTAAAGTTTATTATATTGTAAGATTGGCTATAGAATTCTCAACATCTCTGGCACTTTCATCTGGATTGTAAATGCTTTAAAGCACTGTTTGCCATTTTTCTACATGTAATGATTTACCTGGAACATGTATGGCATGCTAGGGTTAACTGGAAAGAATTTGGTCACATTTGTATGGGACTTGATAGAGAAACTTCTTGCATTTTCTTTCTTTCTTTCTTTTTTTTTTAGAGACAGAGTTTCACTTTGTTGCCCTGGGTAGAGTGCTATGGCCTCACAGCTCACAGCAATCTCCAACTCTTGGGCTTAGGTGATTCTCTTGCCTCAGCCTCCCAAGTAGCTAGGACTACAGGCACTCACCACAACACCCACCTATTTTTTGTTGTGGTTTGGCCGGGGCAGGGTTCGAACCTGCCACCCTCAGTATGTGGGGCTGGCGCCCTACTCACTGAGCCACAGGTGCCGCCCTTGCATTTTCTTTAAATATGTATTGTAAATGAAATTCACAATAGATATTTATTGTAAATATCTATTGTGAAATAAAATACAGAATTTTGGGGGAAGCTAGTTATGTTAGCCATGGAATTATGCCACTTAGGTACCCCTCCCGTTAAAAAGTGGGCAAAAGTCATGAAAAGACATGTTTCAAAATAAGTCATACAACTGACTGACGGGCATATGAAAAAATACTCAACCTCACTAATCAAATTAATAGTGCAGAATACCAGTCAGAATGGCTATTATTAAAAAGGACAGAAAATAATAGATATTAGTAAGGATGTGGAGAAAAGGGAACTCAAACACTATTGGGAATGTAAATTAGTATGTTAGTACATACTATTCAAAAACACCATGGAAATTTCTCAAAGAACGAAAAAAAAAAAAAAAAAAAAAAAAAAAAGAAAAAACCATTAATCCACCCGGGCCCACTGGGGGGTTTAAAATTAATGGAAATAAATTAGTTTTACAAAAC
>CAUYPK010084264.1:0-10141 GCA_963574355.1 Loris lydekkerianus
GCCTTTAAGCTGCTCAGTCACTAGGTTACTTTGTCCCGCCCGTTCCTTGCTCTGGGACCCTGAGGGCAGAGCTTGCCGGAGCAGTTTTTTCACACAATGGCTTTCACTGAGCCCAGCTCAGTGGCTCATTTTGGGGCCCCAGACAGTTCCCAAAGTTCTCCACACTTTTGCTCAAGCTCTCCCCAAGGCAGCTCAACTGAGCGCCAAGTCCAAGAACACTAAAAAAGTTCACAGGTAAAGCCTTTCCAGTTGGCAGTCTCACTGCTGCTTATACTCATGGTTGCCGGCATGATTAGGTCAATTGAACACACGCGGCCACTTGCCAGTTTTCCACTGTTTTTGTCCTCCTCCTGGGGTGCAGAAGTCCCTTGCTGTCTCCCTGTATCCTCAAAGGGATGATCATAGGCAGATCCCACCAGCCAGAGATGTCTGGAGTCTTGTCTCCTCAGACTCGCCGTGCCCAGTTGCAGGGAAGCTGTTACTCAGCCGCCATATTTAATCCAAATCCTCAATTTTGTTATAATTTTTGTTTTTGAGAGTCAGTGGGGGAGGCAAAACAGGCCCGATTTCATTCTGTTGTTTTGACTCCTTTTTGTCACATCCCATTGCCTTCAAAACTGGTTTCTCCTCTATTCAGCACTTGCAGCTCAGCAGCTAAGGCACCAGCCACAAACACCAAAACTGGTGGGTTCGAATCCAGCCCGGGCCTTCCAAACAACAATGACAACTACAACCAAAATATCTGGGTATTGTGGTGGGTACCTGTAGTCCCAGCTACTTGGGAGGCTGAGGCAAGAGAATTGCTTAAGCCCAGGAGTTGGAGGTTGCTGTGAGCTATGAATGGCACTCTACCCAGGGTGACTGCTTGAGGCTCTGTCTCAAAAAAAGAAAAAAAATCATGGTTCCTCCTTGTTAGCCCTCCCATTGTATAATTGTGATTGCATTCAACTAAAGTTGTTAGTGACATAAATTACTGACTGCACTTATGATGGTGATTGTTGCTTAACAACCCCCACCTATAAGCCCTCCTCCCTACATTTCCTTAGGACATTGTAGATTATACTTTGCTTTCGGGATTATAGCATTGTGTAATCTAACCGCCCTACTCTTGTGATCCCCCTAACTGCTGCTTTCACTTTTGTGACTATGTTTACTATATTTATTTGCCCCCTGGAAATATTTTGCCTTATAAAAGCCAGTCAGAAACCTCATGTTGGGACACTGAGGCAGTCGCAGGTTGGGTCTTCATTAAACGACTCCTCTTTAATTAGACTTGTCTGCTGGTGTGGTCTTTGGGGCGAACTCCTGGGCATAACATTATTTATGCATGTCATCCTGCTGATATGAAATAGCTTATGAGATGGCTATGACAAAAATTACTGAGGCCTGTTTCTGGTACTCTATATTAAAAAGATAACTCTTGAGTGAATTTCCAATCTTCTTTCTCTCTTTTTTTTTGAGTCAGAGTCTCACTTTGTCGCCTTTGGTAGTGTCATGGTATCACAGCTCACAGCAACCTTAAACTCTTGAGCTTACATGATTGTCTTGTCTTATCCTCGCGAGTAGCTGGGACCACACGCACCCGCCACAACGCCCAGCTATGTTTTTGTTTTTACCAGGCCGGAGTTGAGTTCGAACCCTCCGGCCCTGGTGTATGTGGCCGGCGCCCTACCCACTGAGCTACCGGCGCTGCTAAGAGGTGATGTTTAAACTAGATTTTGAAGGAGTATAGAAGGAGGAAATGTTGATATATGATAGGTCTGGTCAATTTTTTAAAAAGTGAAGATTAGGTTTATAGGAATATCACATTTCATCACAGCAGGAAAAACAACATTGTTTAGGAAAGACTGTTTAGGCAGTCATGGTTCTTGGCCTGTCTAGAGAATATTAGCTTTGATATTAAGTAGTATTGATTTAGTTGAAAAGATGATGAACTTCACAAAGTGTATGATCTAAATAGTCATCTTTAATTATGGGAAGTTTATATATGGCTAAAATTTGTAGCTCTAGAAATACTGGTTTCAAAGTATTTAAAACTACTAATTTTTATTTTTTTATTTTTTTATTTTTATTTATTTTTATTTTTGTAGAGACAGAGTCTCACTTTACCGCCCTCAGTGGAGTGCCGTGACGTCACAGGACTCATAGCAACCTCCAGCTCTTGGGCTTCCGCGATTCTCCTGCCTCAGCCTCCCAAGCAGCTGAGGCTACAGGCGCCCACCACAACGCCTGGCTATTTTTTTTGTTGTTGCAGTTTGGCCGGGGCTGGGTTTGAACCTGCTACCCTCAGTATATGAGGCCGGCGCCCTATTCAGTGAGCCACAGGTGCCACCCTAAAACTAATAATTAAAAAAAAAAAAAAAAAAAAAAAAACAAGTTGGCTAGTACTCTGAGAGGCCGAGTCAGTGGATCACTTGAGCTCAGAAGTTCCAGACGAACCTGAGCAAGTGAGAGACCCCATCTCTACTAGCAAAAAAAAAAAAAAAAAGAAAGAAAAGAAAGAAAGAAATAGAAAAACTAACTGGGCGTGGTAGACCATGCCTGTACTTCCTGCTGCTTGGGAGGATGAGGCATAAAGATCCCTTGAGCCCAAGAGCATGAGGTTGGTTTGAGCTATGATGGTGCTAGGGCACTCTATCCAGGATGATAGAATGAGACCCTGTCTCGAAAAAACAAACATTTGCAGTCTCAACTAAAGCAGGTCTTAGGGAAACATTTTTAGCGTTAAATGTGAAGTTAGGAAAAAGGGAACTGAAAAGGAAAGATCTGAGTTTTCATTTATTTAATTAATTAATTAATTAATTAATTTATTAATTTATTTATTTTTGAGACAGAGCCTCAAGCTGTCGCCATGGGTAGAGTGCTGTGGCATCATAGTTCACAGCAATCTCCAACCCCTGGGCTCCAGTGATTCTCCTATATCTACCTCCCAAGTAGCTGGGACTACAGGCGCCTGCCACAACACCCAGCTATTTTTTGGTTGCCGCCATCATTGTTGTTTGGCGGGCCCAGGCTGGATTCAAACCTGTCAGCTCAGGTGTATATGGTTGGCGCCTTAGCCACAGGTACTGAGCCAGGATCTGAGTTTTTAATCTCAAGCTGAAATTACTGCCAATCAAAATTAAAGAACATGGAAGGAAATAATTATAATATAAACAGGAAATGATGAAATGAAACACTATGTAACACAAGCTACCAAAGTTTAAAAGTGTGTTCTTTGAAAGTCTTGATAAATTGATCTATTTTATTTATTTATTTATTTATTTATTTATTTTTTGGGCTGGGGCCAGTTTTGAACCTGCCACCTCCAAAGGCCAGAAGTTGAAGTCTTATCTGGGCAACATAAAGAAAGCCCATCACTTCAACAACAAAAAAGTTAATAGGGGATGGTGGTGTGTTACTGTAGTCCTACCTACTTGGGAAGCTGAGGTGGGATGATCACTTCAGCCTAGGATTTGGAGGTTACAGTGTGTTATGTTGGCAGTATTGTACTCTAATCTGGGTGACACAGCAAGAGCCTGTCTCGTGTTTAAAAAAAAAAAAATCTATTGGGGCAGCACACATGGCTCACTGGTTAGGGTGCTGGCAACAGGCTCTGAGCTGGTGGGTTTGAATCCAGCCCCCACCTGCTAAAACAAAAAAATAGCCAGGCATTGTGGCAGGTGCCTATATAGTCCCAGCTATTTGGGAGGTGAGGCAAGTGAATCACTGAAGCCTAAGAATTTGAGGTTGCTGTGAGCTGTGACACCCTGCATTCTACCGAGGTTGACATAGTAAGACTCTGTCTCAAAAAAAAATATTTATAAAGAATTAAAACAATCTAATATCTAGGGCAATAAAGGAATAGAACAATAGACATGAAAAACAAATTGGCTGATAGAATCAAACTGCCGATTATGATGTTTTGATTTCAGATTTTTTTACTTTATGATGGTGTGAAAGTGATAGGTATTCAGTAGAACATCAATTACATAATTACATAAATACATACCTCATCTCGTTTACTTAGTAATTTTAAAAAGACATTACTAGAATGGACTCAAGATCTGAGGAGACCTATAAGTATTCAATACTATAGGGTATTCTCAAAGTCTCTATACATAGAATAAATTAACAAATCATGCAACTCTATAGGGCACCACCTCATTGTATAGCGATGGTTGGATCAACAGTTTTCATGTTTGTGGATTGGTCACTGCAGTCCTACAGAATGGCCTGATCTTATCCCACTTGACTTTTACTTGTGGGGCCACTTTAAACAGGACAAATTCTTTTTTTTTTTTTTTTTTTTTTACTAAATCATAAACACGTAGATCATGTATACATTAATGCATTTATGGGGTACAATGTGCTGATTTCATGTAGAATTAGGAACACTTAACATCACACTGGTTAATACATACCTCATCTTGTTTACTTAGTAATTTAAAAAAGACATTACCAGAATGGACTCAAGATCTGAGGAGACCTACAACAAGTAAAAATATTGAATTAAGACACAAAGCCTCAAATCAGTTGGCTTTATTTATGAATTATACCAAACGTTTGAAGATGCCTATTCTTCAAGAAATAGAGGGGCCGGATGTGGTGACTCATACCTGTAATCCCAGCATTCTGGAGGCTGAAGTGGGTGGATTGCCTGAGCTCAGAGTTCAAGACCAGCCTGAGCAAGAGTGAGACCCCTGTCTCTAAAAAATAGCCAAACATTGTGCCTGTGCCTATAGTCCCAGATACTTCTGAGGCTGAGGCAAAAGGATTGCTTTAACCCAAGAGTTTGAGGTTGCTGTGAGCTATGATGTCACAGCACTCTACCAAGGACATAAAAGTGAGACTCTGCTTTGTTTTCATTCCTGTTCAGAAGTTTTATCAGTTTTTTTTCTGTCTCAGGGTCCTGATTTCATCCTCACTAGTTCTACAGATCATAGAAGTCTCAAAGTGTTTGGCACATCATTGATAATATTTATTTATTAATAGCTGATCAGGTGTTTGTTTTATCTTCTAAGTCTGCTCTCCTACAATTCTCCACCCACTTCTGGCATCTGGCCACGTCCCACGGAAACCTGAAGAAAGCCAGGTTGGACTGCACACTCTTCCACATGCAGTTGGGAGCAGTGCAGAAGTTTAGCATTGTGGGGCAGGCTTGCCATTGGCTTAACCCTCCCTCCCTGCCTCCTCAGGACATTCCACCTGCCTATGGGGGGCCAGGGAGGGGAGCCAGGCTGCTGGCTGGCTGGGCAAGAATGTCAAGACCCTGCCTCTTAAAATAAAAAAAAAGATAACATGAAAGAAAGTAAAAAAAAAAAAAAAAAAAAAGTGAGACTATGTGTCAAAAAAAAAAAAAAAAGGAGGAAATAATAATTCCTGGATCAATCTGTGTAGCCAGGATTCTCCTGGTATCAAAAATAGATTATACATCAAAATTAAACTACAGAACAATATCTCTTACTAATGTTAATATGAACATTTCAGGTAAATACTAGCAATTCAAAAACAACAAAGTTTTATGCTGTTATCAAGTTGGAATTATTTTTCTGTAGTTGTCCTTGTTGTTTTACCTGGCCCAGGGTGGGTTCAAACCTGCCATTTCAGTGTATGTAGCCAGCACCCTACCCTCTGAGCTATGGGCACTGCTGCAAAGTTGGTTTCTTCTCCAAAATCTATGAATATAAGATACATAGAAAACAAAGTTATATGGCCATCTTAAGAGCTGACAAATTCAGTGCCTCTTCGGGGAAAATCTTTCAATAAAATAAGGAAAGTTTTGAACTTTCTTAACCTGATAAAATACTTCTGAAAAAATTCACAGCTAATGCCATACTTTATGATGAAAAACTAAAAGTTTCCCTCCCAATCAAGAAGAAGGTGACCACTCTTACCATTTCTATTCCACATTGTTCTGAAAGATATAGTCTGGAAAACCAGGCAAAAAATGAAATAAAATGATTGAGATTGGAAAGAAAGAAGTGAAACATCTATACATAGATGATATATGTTCTAATAAGTGGAAAATCTCAAAGAAGCCACAAAAAAATCTATCAAAAGATAAAAACAGATTTAACAGTCTGGGTACTTGGACTTGTGCTTATAATCCAGGCCTTTGGAAGGCTGATGCAGGAGGATCTCTTCAGCCCAAGAGTTTGAGACCAGTCTGGGCCACATAGCGAGATCCCATCTCCATCAAAAGAAAAAAAAAGAAAGAAAGAAAGAAAGAAAACTATCCACATGCAGTGCTGTGTGCCTATAGTCTTAGCTACTTAGGAGGCTGGAAGTCTTGGAAGGCTGAAGGATCACTTGAATCCATGAGTTGAAGGCTGCAGGGAGCTACGATTGTGCCACTGGACTAGAGCCTGGGCAATAGAGCAACATCCTGTTTCTTAAAAAGAAAAAATTTAACAAAGTTGAAGGATATAACATCCGTGTATAAAAATTCATTTTATTTCCATATACTTAATCCAAAAATGAAGCTAAAAGAGCAATTGGCTCAGTACCTATATAGCTCAGTGGCTAGGCATCAGCCATATACACCGGAGCTGGTGGGTTTGAACCCGGCCCGGCCTAACAAATAACAATGACAACTACAACAAAAACACTGGCAGGCGCCTATAGTCCCAGCTACTATAGGGGAGGCTGAGGCAAGAGAATCGCTTAAGCCCATGAGCTTGAGGTTGCCGTGAACTGTGACTCCACAGCACTCTACTGAAGATGACATAGTGAGGCTCTGTCTCAAAAAAAAAAAAAACAGTTAAACTGTTTTATATAATGTAATTTATGTTAGAGAAAGCAAAGGGAGTGGAGTGAAGAGATGAGAAAGAGCAGGGAGTGAGAAGATGGGGAAGGAAAGAGCAGTTAAATGATTTTGATTTATAATAGCATCAAAATAAAGTACAGAATTTACACTTGGAGAATTATAAAATGTTATTGAAATTAATCTGAGCTATAAAAAAAGACTATAAATAAATAGACATCCCATGTTCATGGATCAAAGGACTTAATCTTGGGCCAGGCATGGTGGCTCACGCCTCTAAACCTAGCACTCTGGGAGACTGAAGCAGGTGGATTGCCTGAGCTCACAGTTCAAGACCAGTTTGAGACAGAGCGAGACCTCATCTCTAAAAACAGTTGGGCATGGTGGCTGCCTGTATTCCCAGCTACTCAGCAGGCTGAGACACGAGAATCCCTGAGCTCAAGAGTTTGAGATTGTTGTAAGCTAAGACACTATGGCACTCAACTTAGGGCAACAAAGTGAGACTCTGTCTCAAAAAAAGAAAGAAAAAGGATAATCATATTAAAATAATAATACTATCATATGTATATTGGTTGTTAACACCTTAACAAATACATAGTTTGCAAACATTTCTTATCTTTTTTTATCATTTTTATGTTTTCTCATCACTGTTGATTTTCTCAGCTGTGGTTTTTAGTTTAATATAATTGCATTTATCTAGTTTTGCTCTGGGTGCCTGTGCTTTTGGTCTCATCCAAAAACACTTTATTACCCAGATCAGTTTCATAGAGAACTTTTCTCTTAGTAGTTTTGCAGTTTGTTTCTTTTTCTTTTCTTTCTTTCTTTTTTTTTTTTCATGTCAACCCATGGTGGGTGTTACAGCTCACAGTAACCTCAAACCCTTGGTCTTAAGCAATTCTCTTGCCTCAGCCTCCCTAGTAGCTGGGACTACAGGTGCCTGCCACAAGCCCCAGCTATTTTTTGTTGCAATTACCATCATTGTTCTAGCTGGCCCAGGCTGGGTGCCAACCCACCAGCCTCAGTGTATGTGACTGGCACCATAACCACTGTGCTATAGCCACCGAGCCTACAGTTTCATTTCTTATGTTTTTAATGCATTTTAAAGTGTTTCTATGTATATGGTTTGAGAAAGAGGTCTAGTTTCTCCTTTGGCATGTGGATATCTAGTTTTCCCAGAAAAATTTATTGAAAAGACTGTTCTCTTTGTTTTTGACATGTTGAAAATCAACTGACTATAAATGTGTGGATTTATTTCTGGGTTCTTTAGTCTGATCTGGTCTATGTGCTTGTTTTTATGCCAGTACCATATTTTTTAATTACTTGTAGGTTTGCATTATTCTTTGAAATTGGCCAGTGTGATGCCTCCAGCTTTGCTCTTTTTGCTTCTGTTTGTTCTGGTTATTTGAGGTCTTTTGTGGTTTTCACACTAATAAGACATTGTAGGATTCCTTTTTCCTCATTAGAGGCTCGGTGCCTGTGGCTCAGGTGGCTAAGGTGCCAGCCACATAACAACCTGAGCTGGAGGGTTCAAATCCAGCCCAGGCCGCCAAACAACAATGACAGCTGTAACCAAAAAATAGCCGGGTATTGTGGTGGGCACCTGTAGTCCCAGCTACGTGGGAGGCGGAGGCAGGAGAATTGCTTGCGCCTAGGAGTTGGAGGTTGCTGTGAGCTGTGATGCCACGGCACTCTACTCAGGGCAAAAGGTTGAGGCTCTGTCTCAAAAAAAAAAAAAAAAGTTATTAGAAATAGCAATAACCTTAAATCGGTTGATTGCTTTCTGTAGTATGACCAGTTTAGTGATATTTTTTAAAAATATGTAAGGAACTCAATAGCAAGAAAGCAAATAACTACATTAAAAAGAAGGCAAAGGACATGAAGCAGGCATTTTTCGAAAGAAAAAGAAGTGGTTAAAATGGTTATGGTGCCAGCCACACACAGTGAAGCTGGCAGGTTCAAACCCAGCCTGGGCCAGCTAAAGAACAGTGACAACTGCAACAAAAAAATAGCCAGGTGTGGCAGGCGTCTCTAGTCCCAGCTACTTAGGAGGCTGAGGCAAGGGAATCGCTTCAGCCCAAGAGTTTGCGGTAGCTGTGAGCTGTGACGTCACAGCACTGTACGGAGAGTGACATAGTGACACTCTGTCTCAAAAAAGAAAATTACTCAAAAAATTAAAAATAGAACTAAATGATCCAGCAGTCTTACTACTCTGTATATATCCAAAGGATATGAAATTATTATGCAAAAGAGATACCTGCACTACTGTGTTTATTATAGCATTATTCACAATAGCCAAGATAGGATTCAACCTAAGTGTCCATCACATAGGAATAGATAGACAAAATGTGGTATATACACACAGTGGTATGCTATTCAGCCTTGAAAAGAAAATCCTCCTGGACGGTACCTGTGCCCCAGTGGGTAGGACGCCAGCCCCATTTACCAAGGGTGGCATGTCCAAACCCAGCCCCAGCCAAACAGCAACAAAAAATAGCCAGGAGTTGTGGCGGGTGCTTATAGTCCCACCTACTCGGGAGGCTGAGGCAAGAGAATCACCTAAACCCAGGAATTGGAGGTTGCTGTGAGCTATGACACAATGGCGCTCTACTTAGGGTGATAAAGTGAGACTCTGTCCCTAAAAAAAAAAAAAAAGAAAGAAAGAAAGAAAAGCTTGCGTTTTTTTTTTTTGTTGTTGTTGTTGTTGTTGTTGTTGTTAAATCACAGCTGTGTACATTAGTGCAATCAAGGGGTACAATGTGCTGGTTTCGAATACAATCTGAAATATTCTCATCAAACTGGTATCCTTTCCCCATAGTCTTGTGATATAGTTGGGTTATAGCCTTCTTGTGAAAGATACTTTTTCTTCCATTCCTGAGATACTTTACTAAGAAGAATATGTTCCAACTTCAGCCATGTAAACATGAAAGAGGTAAAGTCTCCATCTTTCTTTAAGGCTGCATAATATTCCATGGTATACATGTACCATGTATGAGATTTGCTAGTCCATTCGTGGGTTGATGGGCACTTGGGCTTCTTCCATGACTTAGCAATTATGAATTTGGCAGCAGTAAACATTCTGGTACAGATGTCTTTGTTATATTGTGACTTTTGGTCTTCTGGGTATAAACCTAGTCAAGGAATTATAGGATCGAATGGCAGGTGTATTTTTAGGTCTCTATTCTTCAAACATTCTTTCAGAAGGAACGTATCAGTGTACATTCCCACCAGCAGTGTAGAAGTGTGCCCTTTTCTATACATCCATGCCAACATCTCTGCTTTGGGGATTTTGTTATGTGGGCTACTCTTACTGGGGTTAGGTGATATCTCAAAATAAGTTTTGATTTGCATTTCTCTGATGATTAAGGATGATGAGCTTTTTTTCATGTGTTTGTAGAT
>CAUYPK010084265.1:0-12881 GCA_963574355.1 Loris lydekkerianus
CAACATCTCTGGTCTTGGGATTTTGTGATATGGGCTAATCTTACTGGAGTTAGATGATAGGTTTCACTCTATCGCCTGGCCTGGAGTGTAGTGGCATCCTCATAGCTCACTGCAACCTCAAACTCCTGGGCACAAGCGATCTTCCTGCCTCAGCTTCTGTAGTAGAAGGTTTGCCCTGATTTTTAAATTAAAGTAGTGGGTTTGCCCTGATTTTTAAATTAAAAATTGATTCCTCCCTCTCCAAGGAATTTTTATATTAAATTTAGTCATCCCCAAAATTCATTTTTCTCTCCCTTCTAAAGAATTTCCAAGACCTCGTGTTCATTGCTGAAAATTAGACAATAGTAAATGAATCACGTTTAAGAAAGTAATGTCAAAAACAAAATCATAATAATTTCAAAATATTTAGAGTGTAAATTATATTTAATAGAGGATTGTGGGCATGTTTTAATATAATGATAAAATGTGGGCAACCTTGGCTCAGTGCCCATAGCACAGAGGTTATGGTGCCAGCCTCATACACTGAAGGTGGTGGGTTCAAACCCGGCCAAATAGCTGGATGTTGTGGCGGGCACCTATAGTCGCAGCTACTTGGGAGGCTGAGGCAAGAGAATCACTTAAGCCCAAGAGTTTGAGGTTGCTGCGAGTTGTGATGCCACAGCACTCTACCGAGGGTGACATAGTGAGACTCTGTCTCAATAAATAAATAAATAAATAAATAAATAAATAAATAAATAAATAAATAAAATAAAATAAAAAATAAAATGTGGGCTAGCCTTTAAAAGAAGACCTGAAAGTTTTTAAACATTCTGTTTAGGGCTCTTCCTTCACAGTCCAATGGGTGTTAGTTTCCTGGTGGTATCACACACATCCCAAAATGCAAAAACACACTTGATGGTACACTTTTCTTTGATGAAGCCCCAATTCTTCTTGTTATTTTTACAAATTATGTCTTACTATTTTATCTCTCGGAGTAAAAAAAAAAAAAAAAAAAAAAAAAAAACACTTCTGAATATTATTCTTGACTTCCTTAGCACAAATTATGAATTTTTACTTTCCAAATTTTGTCATCGTGGTTCTGTGGTAAAGTATTCATGAAACTAAGATCATATTGAAGAGAAGAGAAGTTCAACAAGAGGCATGGTACTCAGTGGTAAGGTGGCTCAGGTGAATGGTATGGCAGAGAAATCATACTACATTAAAAAATCATTACAGAAAAATGTGAGTCAAGCCATTGCTTTAAAAATGATAGATGATACTAAATTGTATATCCTCAAACACCCTTATACAGAGAAGTTTAGGTATGTTGAAAGTAAACACCAAAAAGTATTTTCTAGTTCACATAATTGTTGGTGTGATCTTCTTTTATACAGGTGCAGTATAGATTTCAGAAATGAAAGCAAGTTTGTTCCTCTTCTTAAATAATGTCTGAATCTCTTTGGCAAATAGATAATATTTAAAGCTGAATTGATGGTTTTACACCCCAAGTTTCCATTAGGTAGCTGACGAATAAAAATTATCACAGAACAAAATCTGATTTTCCTTTCTCCTATAAAGACTTTCACAGCAACTTAACAATAAATAAATAAAACACCATCCCAAATAAACTAAATTCAAACAAGCCACAACTTCTACCATTTGACTTGGGCCACAATCCAAATAAATAAGGATACTGAAAATGAAATAAATTATGTTAAAGTTATAGAACAATTAGTCTGTGTGAACCTCTCCGGTATACCATCGTATGGACATAGTAAGGAAGAAAATTATTTTAAATCATAACTAACTTGGCTTTAGAGATTAGGTTTTTATTTCACTAAACATAAACCACATTGTGATGTTTCTTACATAAATATTTTAGCTTAACGTACAAGTATGTTATTAATTTATAATTTTCAAGTTAACACAAATTAGCAAATACTCAAGGTGGTTTTAAAATCTCAAACTTCAGCTGTGAAGATCTAAAAACCCATGGCAACTAAAGCTCATTACATTTTTTATGATATAGTTCAATCCAAGAAGTTTTGTACCCCTTTATTCTTATAAACAACATACTATTTGTGTCAAACAATAAAAACTAAATATGTATTCACTGAAGCTTTTTTAAAGTATAATTAAAAAATCAAGAAAAATAATTTTTAAAATAAAGTATAAGAAAAAGCAGACACAGAACACATTCAACGAAACATGAAGTTATTGGGATGTGTTTGATGGGCCCAAACCTATAACTAACTGATAAATTATGTATCTTAAATGCTTGATAAAATACTATCTAATTTAACTTTGGCTATGCAAAGAAAATTAATTGTAGTTCACAGTACATTATTAGGGAAAAAAACTTTGATATTTACTAAGTTAAAATATACATATCAGAGGGAAATGAATAGCTACTTGAACATGCTCAATTTTTATTCTTATAAGTCAAATGTGATCCTATAAAGAGCGATGCTATTCTACAGAAGTATTTTAACATCTTTCCATTTCTTTTAAAAACATGGTTTTAAATTTTGATAAATCCCTAAAACCGATGAGTACCCCACCATGTCATTAAAATGGAGGTCAAGTCTATTCTCAAAAATTAGCATTTTCCAACCTATAATGCCTTAAATCGTAACACTGGCTGGAGTTACAGAATCTAGATTTGTACGTAATCTCTATTTATGTATTCAAAGGTGAAACATAAAGTTTCTAACTGGAGCCTGATCCCGAGCACTGGGGTGTACGCCATTCTCACATGATACCACTTACAATCAGCCATAGGCAAGCTAGAAGGTGGAGAAGCAGAAAATAGGACCAGGTAACAATTTTAACATTGTTTGGTAAGTTTAATGTCTCAGGTACAGAGAAGCAGCCAAGGTTCATTCGTTTCTCCTTCTCTCTGTTTCTCTGTCTTTCTCTCTCTCTCCATCTCTCACTCCTTTTCTCTCTCTCTCTTTCAAAATGTCTGGCCAGATTTAAATTATGGACTTTGGAGATATTTACCTTACTGTCTTCATAGAGGAAGTTAGCAGCTGGCTGGGTGAGTCTGAAAGAGTTCCTTGCATTACTCTGAAATATAAAGCCTCTGACTCAGACACTCCCTACTTCCTTTTATGATGACCATGATAATTTTAAATAATGTCATTAAAATGAAATATGTTCAGGCCTTTTACAGAACAAATTAAAAGAAATTTGTAGAGTATTAGCTTCAACTCCAATTCAGAGTAGTCAAAACATATTTTTAATGAATCAAATTTCAGCATGAAATTTTATTTCATTTGGTATTTAATATCAGATGATACTTTAAATAGTAGATGGAGATATTCCTACATTGTAGTATGACTGGTACTTTTTTACATATGGAAATTCAACCACCAATTTTTATTGTTGTTTGTTGATTCCTCCCTCTCCAAGGAGGAATACAGGCAAAATCTGCCTTCAAGATTTTATGTTCTTTCACCTCGTTAAATTTATAACTATTGTGGAAAAGTATCAGTGTAGTCCTACAAACATTAAAAAAAAAAAAAAAGTTCTAGAGAACAAAGTGGGCATTTTCTCATCCATAAAATAAAAAGTCAGATCAGTTATATTCTCCTTGCTACCCACACATATGTATGTTACATGTGTACATAACCATCAGCATTGTGTTTGAACTGGGAATTGGAGACTACTGCCTCTGGGGAAGGTAGCTGAGCTAAGCCTTTCATGGAGAGTAGAGCTGTACTTTGTTTCATGTTTCTGAACTTACCTTATGCATTATTCCTCCAAGTGTCTGTCTGCATAGCATTCAATGTCAAAAATCTTCGGAAGCTCTCTAAGGTTCAGATGCCATCACAAGATAGCTATGTTTGAACACAGTGGAACATAGGAGGAGATAGCTGTCTCTCTCAGAAGAACACTTGAGTGACAGGAGCATGGAAAACTAACTAAATCATACCAAAGAAGGGAAAAGTGGTAATTATAAACCTCAGGGAAAACAAAGGTTATACAGTGAAAAGTATACCATAGCACACTTTATAGCTCAGCTACAGATAGCATTCTCTTGGTTGTAATGGTTTAACCCCCTCAGTCCTGGTGGACGTTCACAGCAACACATTCCCTCCCTTCATCCCAAGTTCCCAGAGCTTCTTACAAGACTTTGCTTACCTAACATTCCCCCAAACCATGTTCCACGCCAGGATGTGCTCATTCAACTCTCCCTATCTTAAGGCACGCCAAGAATTCTTTCTGACCCCAAAATGTGCCCTCATCTGCTCACTGATGCCTGAAATCTCCATGACAGAAGACAGGAGCTTCCACCCCACTGATAGAAGTACGATTTAGAAGCCAAATGACAAAAGCATACACCAGTATGAATCCCTTCATGAAAAGAAAATATGTGAATTTTGTTTGTTTGTTTGTTTCAGATTAATATGAGGTGACAAATGTTTAGGTTACATTTCTTTCAATTCTAAGGTAAAATTCAACTTGTAGTTGAGCCCTTCACCCAGGGGGCATGCTGAGCACCCTCACATTGTACACATTAGGTGAAATCCTGCCAATTGCCTTCCCCCTGCCATATTTTTAATGTGCTGTTATGGACATACTAAGCCAAGGAGACAATTGCCCTAGTTATCTCTAGTGATAGGGGAGCTTTTACTGGTAAAGAAATGGGGAGGGAGACTTTAGTTTAACAAATAGCAAAGTTCTATTTGTTAAATTACATGCAAATATTGAGTGCACCTTTATAACTCATAATGTTTAAAAGTCAGCAAAGCCACATAAAGAAATCAAATGAGATAGGATCACGACACACTGTGTATAACTGTAAGTGATCTATTCCTGACAGCGGGTTTTAATGGGGCATGGGCTGGGACCCTGAAGATAAGCAGGCGGCAGGGAGATAAAGAACAGGGTGCAGAATAAGTCCAAGAGGACTGGCAGACATGGCCCATGCAAGTGACCTGAGGTCACACCGTGTTCCCTCCAGCAATTCCCAACAGAAACATATTTGCTGGTGGTGGCCCTTCTGCCCCACCAGACCAGTCCCTTCAAGGAAGCCACCTGGGGATGTTCCAGGGGCTTAAGCATAATGACTGGCCATTTACTTCTTCCTTGAGATTCCACAGAGAACTTACCTTTCACCTACCACAGAAGACAGGAGCAATAATGCAAATCAATAATTGAATATGCAAATCAAGACAAATGTTTCCATACTGTTCAAGACTATTCAGCCCTAAATGGTTTCCCCCATTCACTTCAGGAAGGTGACAAAAAGAGAGGTGAGATGGAAGACTGATTTACCACCATCTAATGAACCAAAGTAAGCATTTCTAAACAAAAAAAAATTGTTCCATAACCTTAGAATTAGGTCAGAAAGCCTGCCCAGATGTGCAGCCTGCAGCCTGCCCAGGCACCCGCTTATTGAAGTGTAGCCGGCGCTTCTGGGATGTTTCCCCTGTGACTCAGAGCACAGCACTGCCCCTAGAGGAGTTTATAAGCATGTATTCAGCTTTTGAACTGCATTTCACAACAGCATCTGACTAAGGCAGTCATTATGTGGTTCATTCAGTTTGTATGTGAATCAGATATGAAGAGATAATTTCCCCATCTCTGTTCCTTCTAATGACAATAATTTTAAAGTAACCATACAAACAAAATTCAGGGTCAACAGTATTTATCAGCCTGTCTCAAAACATACCCTGTGTTCCAGGGAGCAATAATAGACCAGCCAGACAACAACAGACTGAAACAAGACAGCCGTGACAGCCGGGACTTGTGAGTTTAGTATTCGAAATTTTTATTGCAATTTGTCATCCATCCCTTATGGCCTAATTTCTTTCAACACTATCCTGTGTAAATCCGCTTGGCATAATAACCTAAAATGGAATTTGGTGCAATGTTCTTTTGTCGATCTTTAATCTCGCTGGCTTCTCTTTCTGCTATTTCCCATCCTTCCCTGCTCCCTCTTCTTCCCAGGTTGCTGTGGGTTGGAATTTTCCAGAGATACGTGTGTTGGGTTAGTTATTCCACCTGGCTTCTCTAGATGCTGAGCAGCTTGGACAAGAGCTGAAACTTGGGGTGTTTGTTCATTCTTGTCACCCGCCAGCCTCTCCTCCACCCTTCTGATCTGGCAATGGAGAGGCATGTCTGTGCCACCCAGGTCCTCCCTGCTCTGACACACACTAGAGTTTGTCCAGGTGGGTTTGCCCCTTAAAATGTGGCCACAATAAGGAAAAGTAGGCTGGACCCAGCTGGCTGTCACACCTTTGCCACAAGGACAGCCATGCGTTCCACTCCAGGCTCCAGCACCACGACGCTGAGTGGTGTGTCACACCCACCTTCACCTGCCATGCACAAGAGTGATGGAAAACCTGGTTCTCCTGGCTGAACATTTTCCGAAATACTTTCTCAAATGTCCAGGCCTCTACTGTGAGAAGCATTTGGGATCAGAATTTACCGTCATCTAACAGGTGCTTGGCTCTCGATTTTGTATAGTGTTGCCTCGTTCTCAGGAAGAATCCCCCTTCGCTTGTGGGAAATGGAATAGTTATTGCACAACTCCACCATTGTTTATGAATAACGTAATAGTAGAGAAAATAAAGTCACGGTCTCTGGAACTTAATTTTGATTGAGCAGTTGGAGTAAACTTTCTGATACAGAAGGCTGTCGTCAATAAAAAAATATATATAAGCTTACAAATGGATTCCCTGCTCTCGGGGCTCTAATTGCAATGCTAAGTGACTAGAGTAAACTGAAACATTGACGGTCCCCCTTCCTTTCTGTTCCCCACTTCTTGTAGAAGTAAAATACTTTCAAGTGGTGAAATGGTCAGCAAGTAAAAGAGAAGGGTCCCAAGGGACACACAAACTAGATAGGTGTCCTGTACGAAGAGTTGACCTTAATTAAAGGTCTACCCACCATTGCTTTCTTCCCACTTTAACTCAGGCGATCCTCCCACTACTGTGTTTGCAACAGGTTATTTACAACCGCCCCATCCCAAAGAGGCATAAATCCAAGAAGGAAACGTTGCCATGGACACTGGCTGGCACATCATTTCAGTTCCTCTCCCGTGCCATAAAATAATAATCCAAATTTCCATAGGCCTTACCAGTTCAGGAGTACAGCTGAGTCACACAAATTGTAACAGCCTACAATTTACTATCTCTTGCGCTCACTTACCCAGGGCTGAAACCTGCTAAGATGCTTAAGGTTCCCAAGGAAACAAATCTGCCCACCAGCCACAGCACCACATGGGCTTTCCTGATCTACCCCAGTATCCTAGTATAACTAGTACTAGTTATTTCAAATTAAGGGGAAACTCCCTGCACATCCTAAAATATAGTAATATGAGCCTATTCGTGGGAGCTAATGGTATTTGTGTTTTATTCTTTTTTTTAAGAAAATTTTTATTTTATTTTATTTTAATTAATTTTTTAATTAATAGAAGAATAAGACAAACATAAATACATTCAGAAAAGGAATCAGACAATTGCTACATCGTAAATTAAGCAATAATGAGAATAATAATAATGTAAAGAAAGTAACATTTACATTGTCAAATAAGAGTATGTCTATGATAGAATGCTTTGACTCTGAGATTCAGTATGGAGTCATCATTTAACTTATTATTTTTTTAAAGTCTCAAAAAATAGACAACTAATGTTTATAAATAAAAGTAAAAGCTAATTAAAAAAAAAAAAACAGATCATGCCAAATCTTATAGACAATAGGAAAAGAAGAAATGCTTCAAAATTATTCTATTTGATCTGGGAACACCTAATATTAAAATTGGAGGAAATATGTTATCATAAAGGGGAAATTACAAACATATGTCACTTATAAATGAGGATGCAATTCTCAATGTATTCTTTTTTTAATATGTTTTGTTTGTTCCAAATACCAAGCATAAAAATTTTTATACCAACTGTGTTTACCATATCTAGTCCTTCTAATCTATCTAAGTCACTTATTTGAATAGAATCTTGTTGTAGCAAGTTCCATGGCTTACTTGCACATTGTATCATGCCTAATGCATTCTAAGTGATTGCACCTTAGGTGTATTTTTACTTCTTGGTTTATTCTATGTTGTTTTACTGAGGGCAGGGCACAAAAGTATTCAATTAGTCTACAGCTCTTGTTTATATGTAAATATTTGTCTTATCTTCTCCTCTTGTTTTACTTCCCCCACCTTCTCTTTCTGTTTTACTTTTGAAATGAATAATCTTAGCTTTCACTTGGCAATAAATAACATAATATAGTATTCTCCTAGATGTTTAAATGAATGCAATCACGGACACTTACAATCTCTTCTCATCAGACTTCCAAATGCTGGAGGCCTTTTTGATTTCCACTTATTTTTGCCACATCATTTCATCATGTCATTGTCACAACCAAAGGAACAATAAATGGTAAATTCTCAAAGAATTAAGTCATTACCGTTGTTTATTAGTACACTTTTCTATTTGAAATAATTTAGTTTTATGAGATTGATGAACAGACTGACACAGGTAGATTTCCCAAACAAAATCCAATTCTAATTTCTTAAGCAGCAAACTAAAGCTTACTTTCAACGTCAGAATTTCAACTTTCGAAGGAAATGCTATAATTGGGCCCATTTGATTTTCTGAATTATTCTATCACTACATCTTGAATATTATTATTTGTCATGATAAGTAATAATCTAAATTTTCAAATTTATTAAACTTTGCTCTTGACCAGTCCCGAGGCAAAGTCAATCATGTATTTAATTCTCTATAAGATCCTGTTTTCTTATCTCTTAAGGTTATCCTTCTAGTTCTAAATAGTTGTCTAAAACTTCTACCAATAGTCTCCTTGCACTGTAATTCATTTTTAAATCTCTACTTTTATTTTAATTAAATCTGTAAATTTAGTAGCTTAGGAGGTAAGTATAAGCCTAATTATTCTTTCATTAACATAAATATATAGTGAGTTAAGTTTAGATATTTACATCTACATCTCCCATTGCATAATATGAGAAAAGTCGGGCCCAGAAAGTTTGTCTCTTTTTCAAACAGGAAGTAAGATGCCTGTGATTTTTTCTCATTGAGCCGTGGTGTATTCCTGATCATTTCTGGGCTCTTCTGCTATGTGACCGCTACTCCTTCTTAAAGCTATCCTTAGGTGCTGGAGTTCAACATGGTTAGCATCTCGGCTTATGTGTGCATGTCACCACAAAAATCTGCCTCGTATATAATAGTCCATCTCTTCTCATAAGGTCTATGAGAAATAAAGACTCCCAAATAATCTTACCAGAAACAAAAATAAATCATTTCAACTCGGGAGAGTTTCCTTACTCTTTTTTGGAGTAATAAATTCTCAACCCGTGCAAACCGTTAGAGGAATCCCTACATTTTATTTGTGTAGGTGGTCATAGCATATGGCAGTCTTATCTTTTAAGAAAAAAAGATGTTCTGTGTGTATGAAACACGCAAGAACACACAACGTAAGTGTAAACTAAAGGGGGGTATAACAAGATCAGGGAAATATTGAAAGTTTCTATTATTGTGCTCATTTAATTTATAATTCTATCAATGTCATTATAGACAAAACATAAAATAAAAATAAAACTCAGAACAAAAACCAGGGACCTCCGAGATTCAGTCTATGCAAGAAATCACACTCAGAGGAAACACAGATCCTATTCCATTTACTCAGGCTTTCTTATAAAGACTGTTAAAAGGGTTTCTGAAAGCATGACAACATCAAAACTGCCTCCTAAATTACTTTTAGAAGTCTCTTCCTATCCTCAAACTTTCACTCATACCAGTAACTATCCTCCTTTCTCTTTAAGATCCACCAATTTGTTATAAAACAAATTCAAAACAATTAAGCTAATTTTAATGAATCAAAAAGAATTAAAGTTATATAAAATATGTCCTTCACACAGATGGAATTTAAAAATAATCAATAACAAAAAGATAACATAAAAATCTTCAATACTTGGAGATTAAACAACACACATCTGTATAATCCATGGTTGAAGACAAAGTCTCAATGGAAATTGAAAAATATTTTGAACAAAATGAAATGAAAATATGATATATCCAAAGCTGTGGGATGATTCTAAAGCAGAGTTAAAAGGAAAATTGATAGCACTCCAGTCATATAGTAAAAATAAAGAACAGTCTCAAACCAACAGTCTATGCTTTCACCTCTAGAAACCAGAAAAATAGCAAAATAAACCACAAGCAAGCTGAAACAAGAAAATCATGATGAAAAGAGTAATAATAGATAAAATCAATGCAGAAAATCAATTAATACAGAAGAGAATTCTTTAAGTCAATCAATAAAAGTGGCAAATTCAAGCAAGACTGCCAAAGAAAAAAATGAGAATATATAAATTACTAATTTCAGGAATAAAAGAGACTTGGTGGAATTCCTGGATCCTACAAACATTAGAAGGATAATCAAAGAAGAGCTCTGGGAACAACTCCTTCCACCTAAATTTAATACATTATACAAGTTAGACCAATTTTTTTGAAAACCAATACAAACCAATACAATCAAAAGCAACCCCAAATTAAGTAAATAATCTGAATAGTTCTATAATTATCAAATAATTGAATGTGTGTTTTAAAACCCTCCATAAATTACCAGTCCCACATGATTTTCTCAGTGAATTCTACCAAACATTCAGAAAAAAATACCAGTATTTACAATCTCTTCCAGAAAAATAGAATGAGATAACACTCTCCAATTCATATTATGATGCCAACATTACCCTAATACTAAAATCAGACAACATACCAAAAAAAAAAAAAAAATCCTAGCCAACAGTATCCATGATGAATATAAAGAAAAAAATTCTCAACAGAATATTAGCAACTCAAACCCAGCAATGATGAAAAGAATAATACATCATGACCAAGAAAGGTTTATATTAGTAATGAAAAGCTGGTTCAATATCAGTAAGTCAATCACTGTAATCCATTAATTAACAATCTAAAGAGTGGAGATGGAGTAAGGACAATCTTCCTGTTACCTCCCATAGACTCAACTATAAAACCCACAGAACATACGGGGAGATGTCTTAAAGCTCTAAAAATCAAATACTAGCAGATTGATTAGGGATGACCAGAATTCTAAGTGCAAAAAAAGACAAATGAGTTTAACCTTTCTCTTCTGTGTTATTTCCATCCTGAAGAATTTTTTTATTTATTTAACTCAGCCCTGCTTAAAAACCTAAATTAAACATCGTGGTTCAGAGAGAGAAAAATCAAGGAAAAACTATTTCTGACTTATATAGCAGAAAAGTGAGCTTTAAGACGTTCAGCAAGTGTGAGGGAAATCTCCCTGGATATTTTCCCTTTATTTTCTTTATTCTGTCCCATCTCAGTTCCCAAGTGGATCTGTGACAGGGTTGGTGATGGCTGTTGCAGCAAGAGTGACTGGGAATGGGAGCCTTCACTCTGGCTCAACGTAGTACTAGAAGTCAAAGAAATGACGTAGTGGAAAGGATGAAATAAAACTAAATGCAGATGGTATGATTACTATTTAAAGTAGTTTATCAAAAGATTTCTACAACCATTAAGTTCAACAAGATTGAAGGATACAGGTTCCACTCTCAAAAATCAACTATATTTCTATATAATACAGTAAAAAATAGAAACTAAAATTATAACACAGTAGCATTTTAAAGCACACACAAAAAAATGCTTTAACAAAACAAAGATAGGATTCTAGAAACTAAAATACACTGATAAAGGAATAAGTACAGAAACATACTGTATTTGTAGACTACAAGACTTAACGCAGTAAGGATGTTATTTCTTCCCCAAGTTTCTCTAAGGTTTAACACAATTACTATCAAAATCCCAGCAGATTTTTGTAGATATAAGTAAGCCAATTCTAAAATTTAAAGTAAAAGAGAAAAGGAACTAAAATACTCAAAACAATTTTTTAAAAAAGAACAACAGATTTGAAGGAATTACAATAGGAGATTTCATTTACCTGGATGGACTTGGGGAACATTCTCCTGAGTAAAGTATCTCAACAATGGAAAAACAAGCATCCCGTGTACTCAATACTAATTTGAAACTAGTAGATGAACAACTATAGACCCACAATTAAATTCAAGAAGGGGAAGCAGGGTTCAGTAACCTTTGACCTTACAAATGCCAACAGTGTAACCTAGTCATAGGTACCTTCATATTAATCCAAAATAAAAGTAAATAAATAAATAAGTGGCATAGAATAAAAACAAACAATATGTGATTTGGACATTTACTAGTCATAACAGTATGGTATTCATCTAGAAACACAGATCACTAAATCAGGACAGGTTTTTCAACAAATGGTCTTGGAGCAATTAAATACTACTCTGGTTTGACTGTGTCCCCCAAATTTCATGTGTTAGAGACTTAACCCTACACTTCGTATATTGATTGGAGGTGGAGACTGGGGGGTAGGTAAGGTCCCCCATGATGATTTTTTGGAGATTTTTATGAGAAGACAAAGAGAAAGGTGAGCTGACATACACACTCTTATCCTCTCAACACGTGATGCCCTCTTCGTGTTATGACATAGCAAGAAGGCCCTAGTCAGATGCCAGCACCGTGCTCTAGACTCTGCAGCTGCAAAAATCATGAAATAAATAAACTTTTCTATGTAAATTACTTAGTTTTCAGTAATCTGCTATAGCAGCAGAAAATTGTCTAAGATATACAGGGGGAAAAATGAGCTTCAACATAAACCTCACATCATATACAAAAATTAAGCTGATCCATTCATGGGTCGATGGGCACTTGGGCTTGTGGTACATGTATACCATGGAATATTATGCAGCCTTAAAGAAAGATGGAGACTTTACCTCTTTCATGTTTACATGGATGGAGCTGGAACATATTCTTCTTAGTAAAGTATCTCAGGAATGGAAGAAAAAGTATCCAATGTACTCAGCC